>BRDA01026142.1:15981-36791 GCA_036984385.1 Crenuchus spilurus
GAATGAATGTCAATGTAAAGACAACGTGAAAAGATTGGTGAGTTTCGTGATAGGTAGACTTAATACACTACTGTTAATCAGGTGTGTAGTGTGTAATCGATAATCCGTCTCTCCACAACTCTCTGTTTCAGGTAAAAATCAACACCTCTCTGCCTAATAGCTAATGTGTGATGTGTGGACTAATTGTCATCACATAATTCAGATGGATAGTGCTTTGAGTGGTTAGAAAAGTGCTATAGAAATGTAACTGTAAGTAAGTAAGATAAGGAATACAGTACAGTCAAGTATACTGATCTAGAAGCAGATATTTTGGAAATGTGCAAAAGATGCAAATCACTATAAATACAGTATTTGTGGGATATTTAAATGATAGAGGTCAGTACTGTATTAATCTGTACAGTATTGTTAATGATCCATTGGCAGATGCTTTAGAAATGGGCAAAATACAAATGTACATGCAATAATTATATTAAGTACAGGAGTTGACAGCAAACCTGAACTGGAAATCTGTAGAAAGCAAAGGCGTGAGATAGGTTGATCTCAATATGTGTTTGAGAAGGTGTCAGTCAGATCAGAGGAACACCAGTCAGTTTTGAACTTGTGAGTTGAGGAATTTGAGAGCTGGGGACTAGGTGGGGGAAAACCATGTTGCAGTCCAGCTGTATGCTGTGGTATCTTCTTCTACTTGACAAGAGGAGTTTGTTAGAGGAATGTATGGTTTCATCTACAATATCTGGTTTTATATCCACAAAGGTTTTGTGAATTTTGTGGATATAAGCACTACTGTTTCAATTGTCCTCAGTTGAACCGGCTCCTTGTAAGAGTATACTCCAGCATACACCAGACCAAGTCCAGAACTCTGTCATCCACTCATAACTTAAGAATAGTTGTAAATAATTACTATTAATAAAAAAAATAAAAAAAATAATAATAATAATAATTATTATTATTATTATTATTATTATTATTATTATTATTATTATTATTATTATTATTATTAAATAGCTACTGAATAATAAACCTTAACATGAAATAAACTTAGGATTTGACTTTTTTGTCATGTAGTATGTAAATGCTCCGTCGTAAGTCAATACTTTATTGCACTACTTCAAAACTAGTATTACAGTTAAAAGCAATTTGGTATAAGCAGTACAGTAATGGATTGTGAACCCCACCAAATGCTTGTACATATTACCTGTCTCTTTGATTAATTGGTTTAATTAGAGTAGTGGCAAAATCAGGACTGCTTTCAGGCAGGGGTGATGTTGCTCACTGTTGGCTTGTGTTGGTAGACAAAGAGAATGAAGGGGGCTGTTCCTGCAGGGCAGCGTTAGTGCTGTTAGCTGCTGTGCTAGGGAATTAGTGCCACGCGGCACATTCCTCCCACTAATTCTTTTTGAGAGAAGGAACAGACCAAAAGTCTTCTCCTATCGTTCTCCCTCAACCTCACCTCCAGGGCTAAAGAAGTTACCTCAATAAGGACAGAGAAGCCAATACACAGTGTTTAACATGACAGTGTTTCTGGCATCCTAACTACAATTGACTCCCACCATAGCTATATATGACTCATCTGCTCTGAGGCTCAAACTCTCTTCTGTTGACACATTAAGTGAATTGTAAACACTCATATAAGAATATTATAACCACCCCTGGTGTGGAAAGAACTGGGCCCAGATGATGGTACCAGATGATGATAGTGGTACCAGGCAGAGGGTGGTAGCATCTTTGAAATCACTAACTTAGTGGGATGCTCTAGAAAACTATAGTGAAGGTGTATCAAGAATGGACTTCTCATACATTGAGCTCCTCCTAACAACATAACGGTGGTATCCCTCAAGCCAATGCTGAGAATTATGATTCCAGTGAGTTGTTCAGAGCAATCTTCTCACGACAATAGACCAGTTCACCTCTATAATGAACACAGGAGCAACAAGGAAAGGGTCAGGGATCACCACTGAGCATACGCTGTAACATCTGGGCCTGTGAGGCAGAAGCATTGTTAATGGTCATAATACAGTGGAAGCTCAGTTTTCATTATTAATTTGTTCTACAGTGCCTGATAACCAAAACAAATGATAATTGAAGCAGTATTTCCCATAAAAAATCATTTAAATCCAATTAATTAATTCCAGACACTCCAAAATATTAACAAAATACATTTTTATATAGAATAACTACAGTTTTGCACAGAAAACAATGAGAAATAAATACAAAAGACTAATGAAATTAATAAATTAACATTTAACATAACTCTTACAGGTTTACGCTCCATTTTAGAGCATGCCAGTGTGGTCTACTGCACCCGTTCTATGGGTTCTCGGCTGTTATTTGTTTTTGCACTCATTTTCATGCATGGCGTGTCATGGCTTTAGTGTGACGTGTCTTAGTTTGTTTTGAGCATTATCAATGAGAAACAATAAGAAACAAAGTCAGAGAAATAATAATAAACAAAACCAGAATGAACAATGAGCACAGGCTCAGTGACGAACACATGGGTGGATGCTTTGTTTTTGTGGAATTAGCAGCGAGTCACGTGAGCACACCAATGAAAACTGGGCAGATGAACAATAACTGAGACAAAATTTCCCTGCAAAAACTTGATGATAACCAAATTGTGCAATAACCAGGGCAAACAATAACCGAGGTTCCACAGTATTCTGATATGACAATGTATATACAATATATATGTATACATTGGATATTTGCTGTATTTGTTCATAGCAAGTTAAGATCTCTTAAAATCTAGATTTTACATAATATTAGTTATTATTTAATATTATTACTTAAGACTAACATTAATATTAGTTTCAAAATGTTAAGATTTTTAAATTAAAATATTTTTTATAATGTTGATTTCAGTCAATAGTCCTGTTGACCATGATCAAGGAAAAGGAAAATAATGCACTGATTTTTTTTTTTATTCAGACATGTACAGCAATCCTATTGTTTCCACAGCACATCATTTCAGTTTACTCACTGAAAGATTTGATTAATTTATCAGGGATGTTTGTAATGAAACATTTCACACATCTCCTTTCACAAACTCAGGCATCCGCATGACATTAAAATGACTGCAGGATGAACAAGTTGTATTTTCTAGAAACCCGAATGTCTGCACTTTGTGATTATATGATCATGCTTATTATTATTTATTCACTTATAGAATTAGGATTTGTTCATGCTTCAAATGTATCAATTGATTTGTTTGGTACAAATAGAGGTTTTGGTGAATCTGTACACTAAGAGGTTAAATACAAAATTGTATAAAATGGAAAATTGTAAAGATTTTATCCAAACATGACAAAAATGCTTACATGAGCTAAGAATTAGCTTAAAAATATACAAAAATATATTGTCCATATTTTTCTCAAGGGAAGAGGAAGAAAAAAACCAACATGGTGGATCCAGATGTAAATAAAATGAAAGAGCAGCTCTTGTAAAATAAAAAATTACCCTCAAGCCATTTAATTTATTCCTATTCAAATAGGTCTAATGTCTGTGTTGTATTTTATTCATGTGGAAATGATGTACACTTTCCAACTCAGTCAGTTCAATGCATCACTTTTCTCAGTGTAAATGCCACAGGTTCTCAGATATGGTTAGCTTCAGGTTACTGTGGCATGGCACAAGCTTCAAGTCTACTTCTTTTCATGCCATAGTGGAATACATTGAATCTCAGCAGGGCAAGGCAGTGTGCTTTTTCATGCTCTACCTTGGCATCACTCTAAATGGGGGTGTCACGGGTGTTGGGCTCTGTAACCTTTCACTATATTGTTTCAGTGCCTGAAAATGGGTTTTATTCTGGGCTGAGGATGAGATAAGCCAGTGTCAAGAATGCAGAAGTTTCACCCACTGAGATTCAGCGAGAGTGTTATTGTAATAGAAAAGATTCGCACACCCTTGCCCCCACCCTCTTCTTCTTTTCTGTGCAAGACCTTGCCTCTTTTTCTCATCTGCTCTGCCACTCCACTTCACTTTCCTTCTCAACTGTACTACCTATAACACCATATCTCTACCTTTTGCAATTTTCATGTTTAAAAAAAAAGCTTATTGCATCTTTGGCTTTCTTTTTCTCCCCATCGCTCTTCTACTATCTCAACAGCTAAAATGTTCCCCATCTCCCTTTTTTCTTTGTTTCTTTATTCCTGTTTTGTGAATGCCACTGTCAGAAGAATGAAGGATGAGAACCTTTGAAATGTTCTTCTCCTTTCTCATTTGCTCCAGGATCTGCATCATCTGCACGAACAGTGCTCAAACTGGACTTCCTGGAGCAAATTGCTTACGTGAAGACCTTCCCGCAGTTTCATCCTTCAACTGGCACACTCTTGTGCACTTGTATGTAATACAGCTATACTGTGTATGAGCATAACTAACCAAAGACAACCATCAGTGAGTCTGATGTGCTTCTACACTGTGCAGACAGAGCAGTTACACTGGGGCCTATTATAGGGAACCTATGGTGGCTGGGTCACTTAATGTATTTACTGGACTCCATATAATGCTGCCCATAACTCAACGGTAGTTGTAATAATTTACTGCTATTCATTATCATTTATTCCTCATTACAGCCATAGCTTGGATGAGGTGTAGCAATAGTGATTAAACAAAAAAATTACTTTGTCTTTTTACAATAAATTTTGTCATGAATGAAATTATAAAAATGACACTGTTTCTATTATTTATTAAGTTATTTAACTTATTTTAGGTAAAGTACATTAGAGTTCTGAATACCATCTTCTGGTACTTTCTGCAATCAGCAAAAAAAACATACATTAATTGTATTTAATATATTTCTTACTCTTGTCACTGCTAGTAAAAGTGTAATCTTTCTTTTTTTCATTTTAAGAATTATTTCTGGTAAAAACTAAATGATTTGTATATTATATAGTGTCAATAGTTAAAACTACTCACTAAAGGCTTATAATTGTACTCAAGTCTTTATTGATTTGACATTCAAGTAATGTATGTTAAGTATTGTGTATCTAGGCATCCGTACTAACTTTTGTATTTGGCAGCATCTAAGCTTGAGGCATTTTCTGGGTTCTGTTTTACACTAACTTGCTAGGCATCCTTTCTGGGTAAAGCACTTTTATAAGTCACTCTGAATAAGAGCAGCTGCTAAATGCTTCAAATGCAAATAAATAAAAGTAAAATAATATGCTGAATAATTTATTAAGCTAACATTTGTATGCATCCATCCATTATCAGACCTGCTGAATCCTTATCAGGGTCGCAGTTAGTCCCCTACCCCCTCACTGGGCAAAGGGCAGGGCAGTACACTAATCAACTAAGCCCAGGAGCGGGCGCCAATCCATCGTTGGGTGCACACACGCACACATACAGTACATACACATACATACACACAGACAATTTGTATCTGAATCATAAAATGAGGAATATTAGACATACTGACTATATTTAAAATGCTTTCATTGCCCAAGACCTGCATGTACTGTATAGTTTGATACCCTGTTGATGATCATTACACCTATTGCGGTCAACTCCTCCTGCTCCGAGTTGGGTTTTCCTGAGGTTGACACCAGACCTGCTGCTCTCTTACATTGGACTAAAGCTCTAATGCTACTGCATTTTAAATTATGATACCTAATATGAATGCAATGATCGCTATTATTAATATCATTTATGTTATATACTATAGCACAATGTCAGATTTAACTAAGGATGTAAATCTGTGTCAGTAGTTTGATCAGAGGAGGATGGATCCCCTTTGTGAGTCTGGTTCCTCCCAAGGTTTCTTCCTCCAGCCTTGAGGGAGTTTTTCCTTGCCACTGTTGCCTTCGGCTTGCTCACATCGGGCTTAGATTCAGTTTGTTTAATATTAAATATGTAAAGCTGCTTTGTGACAATGCCCATTGTAAAAAGCGCTATATAAATAAATTTTGATTTGATTTGATTTGATCATGGTACAAAATGAATTCTCTTCCACATGTTATATATTTACAGTGACACCACAGCCTTCCCTTTCAGCTTCATTTCGGTTTTGTGAATGCCACTGTCAGAAGAATGAAGGATGAGAACCTTTGATATGTTCTCCTTTCTCATTTGCTCCAACATCTGCATCATCTGCACCAGCAGTGCTGAAGCTGGATGTCCTGGAGCAAACTGCTTATGTGAAGACCTTCACCTGACATATTGTATATTTGTATGTAGTACAGCTATACTGTTATGACCATTACTAACCAAATATAAGCATCAATGGCTCTTATGTTCTTCTACACTGTGCAGTTACACTGGGGTCCACTTTAGAGGTCCTATGATAACTGGTGACTGGTACCTTTTATTGAAACCTCTCTGCATATTAGATCTTAAATGTGAATAATAATAATAATAATAATAATAATAATAATAATAATAATAATAACATTTATTATTATTATTATTATTATTATTATTATTATTATTATTATTCAGATTATTATTATTATTGTTGTTGCTGTTGTTAATATTAATATTATTATAAGCTGAATTATCTATTAGGCTAAAATTCATAGACATATTGACTATATTTAATAAGATGCTTTCATTTCCCAAGACCTACATGTGCTCTATAGATTGATACCTCATTGATGACTATGGTACATAATGGATTCTCACCAACCTATTGGGTTATACTATTATACTGACAGATGTTATCAGCATCATCAGACTCATCTCATCCCACAGCCTGTCTTCTTCTTCATCTCACTTCTCTGGGGTCAGGGGCCCATTCCCATAAATATTGCTTGGATAAATATGGTCACAGCAGTTAAGCAGCACTGACACTTCACCTCCAAGTGCCCCCAACTCCATACCGGACAGCCATAAATTCACAGGGCCCCAAGAGCAGTGGGTCAACTCGATAAGAGGCAGGGAGCATGTAATTGCACAGCAGCGGGGGTCTTATTGGGATTCCACCCATTCCCTCCTCCTGTCTCTCCTCCATCTTAATTGGCGCTCCTCACAAATCTATAACTACCCCCCCTCACTCTGACTCTGCAGAGACTGCACTTATTATCAGTCATATAAGGTGCTGTATGAAGCTGTAATATACAGTAATGTTGTGGCATTTTGAAGACTGCCACACAGGAAACCGCCCGGCATTTCTGCCTGGCACCAAACATTTCTGAGGTGAGATTTCCTTTCTGTTATCCACCATTTCAGTCTGACCATTGCAGAGGTATCTTTCAAAGGGACTGAAGCCTTTGTAAGAATTCCATTTCCCACCAAAAAAAGAGATTGCAGGCAAAGAATAAGAAATAACATTTAGAAAATGATGACTGCAAATGATTTTTGGCTCTGACTTCAAGGTAGGTAAATATTTGGCAGCTATATTAAATGAGTGTAAGATCAAAATCAAAGCAAAGAATACCATCAAACAAGTAGCTTCACTGGCATCATTCCAGTCTTCAACCAATATCTAAGTAAAATCCCAAGAAGTGCACCGGGGCAAGAGTGTCATTGTTTTAATTAGCTCTACAGCGTTCCCCAAAACGAATTAATCATCTAGCCTTTTAAGGACGGCCCTGTTAATTATGTGGCTGGAAAATGGTTTCCATGATAATATAAATGATGTCCCATTTTCTAATTTACTCCAGGAGGCACAATTCAAATTTAAGACAGGCATGGGGTGCATGAAAGGAGGGTAGAATTACAATTTTTGTGCAACATTTAGGCACTAATGCATTGAGTTTATTTGCGGATTTTTTTTTTGTTTGTTTGTTATGAGAGAGGGAACTCATTTTTGATGTGGATTTCTGATTGTCAGCCCTCAACAGTCTGCCAATACTTAGTAATTTACACCTCTTGAGAGAGAGAGAGAGAGAGAGAGAGAGAGATGATAGTGGGGTCCAAGATCAATTTTTTGTGCTAAATCTGCTTGAGAAAAGGCTTACAGTCTCTGACCATCACTGTAAGAAAGACAACAAAGCAAAACAGTCATGCAGTCGTAAGTTTGGACAAGTTTGGTCAATATTTTTGTTGATTTTGTCTGAAATTTATAGAAACATTCTCTAAATAATAGAAATTAAGTAATAACTATACTGTATTTATGTTTTTTATTTTGTGTCTACTACAAATTTCTATTTATTTGCTTAAATAATGTGAACCTGCTGACAGGTCTGACATCAGTTCCTTACATTCAGGGATGCATTGCTTTCTTATGCACATACAAAATGGAGTAGTCTTGAAACATTGTTCTTTCTACTCAAATTATTAATTTCACTATTGTTGAGTGCAGGTTATAGGTTATGCATTAAAAGGCATCAACTCAAAATGTAATATTCTAATCATTTGATATTGGATTTGAGGTGGCATGGTTTGATGGGTTTGATGAATAGCAAGTTCGCTTCTTGGGTCTGGTTCCTCATCTGGGTGGAGTTTCTCCCCTGTGTCTGCAAGGGTTTCCTGCAGGGTCTCTGATTTCCTACCACAGCCCAAAAACATGAAGGTCTTTGTCAGCACTGCTAGTGGTAGGCAGCCAGCTTTGCACTGGACAGTTCCTTACCTGGCCACCAGAGGTCACAATCCTGTGAGTTCTAATCTGTCCCTGGATCAGACACACATGCACCTGCTCTACCTTCATCAGCCAGCCTTCTATCTGACCCTAAGTTTCACTGTTTATAAACTGAATTTCTCAGCCCTTTTAAAAACACTCTGGTGCTCCTCTTTGTTTTTATTCCTGATCCTTAAGATTGATTCCTGCTTTTTCTTCCAAGGGTTCTCTTTTGTTTTTCAAGTTGTGTTTCACTTGCTTCTTTGAATAGTTCTCTAGTTTTGGTGTTTGTAATCATCTGTGTTTTTGTGAGTCTCTTTCTTTACACACAGATGAATTGGTTACTCTAAATTGTTGTGAGTGTGTGAATGTCTTAGTAATGGATTGGCTCCTGGCTTTGAATAAAATAATGGAATAACCAATGAAGGCGGACTCATTGCAACCCTGAACTGGAGTAAGTGGTAATGAATGGATGGATTTCTGATGTTCATAAGCTGTAAGCTGTACTGCTCAGCAGTCAAACAACAAAGGCTGGAAATGTCACTTTACATTCTATATTCATTACAGGTAATGTTTTTTTTTTACTGGACTGTATAAAAATCTTATGATTGGGGCATGTGCTTATTGGAAAAAAAATAGACAATATAAAGTGATTCTCTATACAGGATGCTATGAATATGGACTACTGTTGATTATGTCCTGGAAGACTATGAACAGAGGACATATTAAGTGTGGTATTACATGCACAAGGCACACCATCACATACATAAACTGACACACAAATAGCCTACAAAACAACACAAGATCAGTAAGAGCTTCAGCTCAGCTTGAAAACTGGAGACAGCATGGTGTTTTGCTGGCCAGTAGAAACATGTCTGCTTCTCTTATTGTCCATTGTCCAATGCTGACTTCTTGCTGTGCAAGGCCTTTGCTGGCCAAGAAAGAGGGGCCTTGGGTACACCCTTGGGAAGATGCTGGGGTGTTTAGGCCATAGTCTTAAAGAAGATGCCAGGGTGTCGTGGTGAATCTGTGTCTTGCCTGTGAATGTTCACATCAGAGTGACTGGGGCAAATACACTGCTAATGGACTGAGTTCTGGGAAACAATGTGCAGCTGAGAGGAGAGCAACTCTTAACAGCATGTGTCCATCAGGCAGCTGTGGCCAGAGCTTTTCCAAGCTAAAATGAATTCGCTGTTGTGGTTTGTGAACACACAGCCAAACATGGGCAGCTCGGGCTCGGGTTGAGGTCACTTCATATTAACTCTGATGTAAGAATGTGATTACATTTTTTTTTCTTTTTCATTTAGAAATGTATGCGGACGGCTCTTTAAAGGGACTGTAGAAAGTGTGGCCTTTCCTTGACACCTCACAGCTTCCTCTCTCCTCCATCTGCCTCTGTTGCCATGATACAATGCCTCTTGAAAAGAACTCACTCTTCCTACAGGAACATTCAGCACCTTTATTTATTAAATAAATTATTTATTTATTCATTCATTTATTTATTAACATTCCGCTTTGACATTAGTTTGTCCTGAATATTTTGTTTTTAATGATAATATAGTATTATCATGTAAAAAAAATATGTTTTATTTTGCAATTATTGTCTTTCAGGGCTTTATGGGGCTCTTACTGTACAAGACCGCACTGATCATTGTCAGTCTTTGATGTGATAAATTGGATTTTTAAAATAATTTGAATAATAATGTGGACATTTGTGATGCCCTACCGAGTGCCCAATAAAGGGGTAAGGGGCTCACCCTGACCCTGACTAGAATTAAGTGGTTAAGAAGTAGAGGTGGGTAATTCAGGTCCAAAAAGTAAAAATCCATCCCAGGATTTTGCTCCAACTTCATGTGTGTCTCTGCTGCAGTATATGTGCAGCAGAACCAACAAGGCAGTTGAAACAAAATCCTGGGGTGGATTTTTACTTTTTGGACCTGGATTAACCACCTCTGTTACGAAGATAGATAGAAGGATTAAATATGGACATTTTCTCCACAGTTTTCCAGTGTTCAGTAGTATATCAGAAGGGCACCGTTAATGTTAAATAAATGTGTAAAATTAGATTATTGTGCATTGCTGGTTGAACAGTATATTGTGCATAGTAAATACAGTAAACATATGTAGTTGTTTTGTAATGTCAAAAGTAGTCTTAAAACCACTCCACCAGAACAGGAACATCAATGCAATATTCTCATCAAAGTTAATTCAATGTACAAATCTGAGTGCATTAATGTCTTGCAGTGTGCTGATGTGCAAACTTGCCCATTAAGCGACTGAAAGGCTACCGCTGCTATCAGTGGGTGGGGAGAGGAGGCCATTCCCTTCTGTAAGTCACACAAGCCTTGCAATAACGAGTGGAGGTTGCTCAACATGGCGTGAAATGACTTTATTGCATTTTCACATTAAAAGCATTGATAGAGTACGTTTCTAATAAAGGTCTGCAGTGCCGGAGGGAGAACGGTTCAGAGGCCACTAGTCAAGCACAAGGGAAACAACACCGCATGCTATCAAAAAGCCACAGAGACCAATGAGTAGAACAACCCAAGTGGCCTCACCTACCTAACTCAGGAATGGTCAGAGCAACTGTGTCATACAGTCTAATAAATCACCAGAACATCTGTAAGCCTAAGAGAAGATGATTTGCCTATAAGTTCAGGTTGGCGTTCAAAGGGAATAGAAATGAATCTCACAAATAATGTCTGCACTCCCAAATGGACAGCCAGTCATTAGTCTGCCCTGTCTTTAAGGCTATCTGTCTCTAATGTAGGAAGATAATAGTTGGTTACTGCCTTTTCACCAGGGATCTGTCAAAATCATCAGTACCGCTTATTGGATTTTCATACTTGTTGTTTTCGATGTGAGAGAGTCATGTTCACAGTTGAATAAATAATTGAATGGCCTCTGGAAATATAAAAAACCCCTGGTATCTGCTGTTCCTACATCTCTGGAGGCTGAACAGAGCAGAAAAATCATAACCATGGCTGACAGTTAATGACAGATGACAGCATGGGTATTTAAACATTTTCCACTACTGAAAACTGAGACACAGGTGAACATAAGCTCCAATGTCAGCTTTTGTCAGCAGATTTACTTGCATACATGGTGAGAGCACAAAGTCATTCTCCATTAATCATCTACAAAGCATTCTCTCAGTCCTTATAGCAGACAACATGCATAATTAAAGGCATTCAGTCCAGTTCTGGTGCTACAGATTGTTGCTGTATGCAGCTGTTGAGCTAAGTAACAGAACAGTTGGCATTGCAGAGATTTTCTCAGAAGCTTCACATGCAAACAACTTATAACATTCATTTACAGGTACAACTGGACAGTAGACAGAACAGCTCTTTATAATATCTTTTATAAAATATTTTTCATATAATTCTAATCTATATGGTAAGATAATTTGTATGTTAGTATATGTAGGTATAGAATCAAGTCCAAATATTTGTTTTTAGGCCTGATCCTAGATTATTACTACACACAGTTGAGGATTTTCTCTGTTCTATTAGTTGAGTTTTTGTACTCTGGTATGGCATTGTCCTGTTGATATATAGCACTGCCATATTATAGCATGTAGCACTGCCACAACCATTTTAATTTCATTTACAGTTCACTTGAATAACAATACTTCTAGAGTACCTTGCCATCCTTGGTCCAATAGGACCGAAAACAACTAATCTAGACCAGGGATCGGTAAGCTCTTTCATCCTTATGCTGCGGCTCTGGGTGCAGTTTTGGTCCAATGCCGTTTTACAGTCCAAAAACAATGTCACGCTATATTAAAAGGAAAAGAGTCGAGCACTAGGACCCAGCAAAAATTCAAGCCGCTCAATCTGAATCCTGTTTCACGTTAGACTGCGCACAAGTTCACCGATTGGCTCTGCCATTTCTTGCTAACGTGTAATTGGCCTCTCCGCTGTCACTCCTTCAAACACATATGGATTTGTAAACCAGCGTTTTGCAATTTGGCCCACAGTCCATGTTCACCTGCCACTGTAAGTTGTTAACATGTTGGATGTTTGTTCTGCCTGTGTTACGTCAGCTAGACGTATTTTAATATCAGAGGTTTCATATTAAAAAAACATTAACATTAACATTTGAATCTGTGTCTCTGTGCGTGCGTCTACCAGTCTGTGATAAGTCATCCATTTACATGTCTCTAAGTGTAACTATTGTCAATTAATAATAATAATTAAAATTCAGAATTTCTACTTATTTTTATTCAAATATGAGGTATAATTATGTGTAAATGATGTCTATTGACCATACAGTCCAAACATAAGTGTAAAATTGGTGGTAATGAATTGGAGTGAAGTTGACTATAAACATAATTTGGTGATAATTTTATATCTATGTAGCTATCTATAGTATAGCTATATGCTTAACAGTTTATTAATATTTAATAATAATATATAATAATGTATTAATATTTTATCAATGATTAATATTCATTTTATTATTCATGTTTATGCTTAATAGTTATTATTAGTATATCATTAATAGTAACTTGTATATTAATAAACATAAATCATAACATGTAAGCAATGTATTAATATTTATTAATAATTAATAATAATAATTTAATTTATGTTCAAGAACCATATCAAAATGTGTTCATTACATAACTAAAATTTCTTTTTCTCTGTAGCACTTCATGGAATTCATAAAAATGCACTATAGTTGTTCATACAAAGCATAGAGGTAAAAAAACTATATATACATTGTTTTCTTCATTTTAGATGTCAAAAAATGTATTTGCAACTCCCAGTGTTTTCTTTTCCATGGAAACAGAAAAGGTCCAAATAGCTCTTTGAGTGTTAAAGGTTGCTGACCCCTGGTCTAGACCATGTGACTGTGTATCTTGATCTTGAGCTATATTACTGTACATGTATTACTATGGGGCATATTCTGAAGTCAGACATCTGGAATCTATATAACATAGTTTAAATACTGAATCAAACACAGCCATGCATTCATCTGTATATCACGCCAATGACAGAGCTGCATTCATGCCCTCTGACCTTGTAAGTGTATACAAAGGTTACTGCTGCTCTCAACATGCTATCACAAGCTAACTTAGGCCTCAATACTCCTACTTCCCTTTTCTTCACCTCTACTGGCCCTAATTAGCAGAGTACTGAATACGAGGGGTTAGAGGAGAAAAGAAAAAGTGATCTTTTCTATTCTGTCTTTTATTTCATTAAGTGTGTCACACCTGTCGTAGTCCACCCAGGGTCATTAGATGATATTTTCCTCCCAGAAAGATAGATCTAAGGCAGAGGTAATTTAGCATGCACAGGAGGTCTACACATGGATTAGATTTAGAGCTAATTGGCACTGTATAGCCTCCAACCGTTAAAAGAACTCACTAAACCTTCACTAGATACAGAAAACTCCATTGTGTTTGTCTCTTACTGCCTTTTTTTAAAACTCTCAGAACAACTATTTTGAAGCTGTCAGACATGATGTGATGATGAACTGATAATGACCATAGTCTAGATAATATGAATGATAGAGCAGTTCCTGTTCTTTCAAGTTTCCGCTCCGGATGCTAAAAATGTGATATTAATTGGTTTGAAAACCAGCAGAAACCAGTGATGTACAAGAAACTATAACTTATTTACATCTTTCTACATCTTTTCTTGTTCTCCCATGTACCTCTAACATTGAACAGAGAGGTTGCTCCCTAGTGGACAATTATAACTCTACATGTAGGATTTGAGCATTTGATGATATTTAGCTATGCATGTAGGTTTACGTGGGTATGCATATTTGCACAGCGACAAAAATCCCTCCATTCCAGTTCACCTGGTAAAAACTCTTGACCCTGAAACAAGATCTCTGACTAAAGCAACAAAGACACAGTTGCTTGGCAACCTACAGAGTCTAGTTGTTCTCTAAATGCTGGTAATCTTGGCTGTTGAGCATCAGGGCAGGATAAAGGCACCATCATCTGATCCAATTTGAAACAATGCAGGATATACTCTTAAATGGTGCTTGGCTTGGACGAACAGTTACAGTCAACATTTAGACTGTGTAGAGGTTTTTAAAACTTTCAGAAGGGCTCGTATTACTTGCATTAACATTTCCAAAATGGTTCTCAACAAAGAGTCTTGCTTGCGACAGCTAGTGCTTCTTTACTTACATTTTTAACAAATAATAGATTGTTTTTGTACTGTATTTTTATTTTCACATGTAAACAAACTTGAGAAAAATAGCCACAGGATACTGATGCTTCGACCCATCACTTTATGCAACCCAATTAGGCTGTGGAAAGTTGGAGAGGTTTTAAAACTGGCCCTTGTTATTGTCTTAATGCAGCTAATCATAAACATCTGCACTGCTCTCTGATGGGTGAGATTGACTGCATAGCTTAATTATGGAGGGTTAATGGACCTCTGTGTTGGGTGTGTATGTGTGTGTGGGTGAGTTTTTGAGCGCGTGTGCATGCATTGCACTTTCCAAATCACATGCCTGATGCTCTACGGGTTATTATGTTGGCACTTACAACATCTTATCCAATCAACCCCCCCTAATTCATTTAAAACAATCAGGAGTCTTTGTGAAACCCTACAATTGGCCACTGTAATAGAATAATGCTGGGCAAATGCATAATATAAAATAATGAATCACATATATGCAACCGCACTATGTTGAATATGAATCGGAATAATAACAGAGCGCCTGATAACATATGCAAAGTCTCTATATCACTGTAGTAATCTATCTGCCCCCTTATTATGCATGTCCTCATTGCCCTGTACTGTAGGCTATGGTCTCCACAAGACCTTAGAATTTATTTCAGTGGCGCGACTGATTACATCTACTCATCTTTTTCATACACCATCTAGCACTGCATTCTAGCAGTACACTTGGTCTTACAATTCCCTGGAATATAATAAAGTTTTTTTTCTCTTTGGAATGGCACACTGGATCATACTGCCACTGGAAATGAGGTGCATTATGGAGGTTTTGCCAAAGTATTGCATGGAGTGACTGGTCAGGATATTCTCCATTTATTTTGTGAATTACACAGTCTTTCCTGCCTTTATGTTCCTAGTTTCATTTCTGTGGTCTATATCATACTCATCACAGGAAATCATACACAGACAAGGTACATATTTAGATATGGCAAGACTAAGAGAGTGACACATTTACATTTTTGGGAAGTGCACTTGTATCCATTCTATAATATCATTACTTCAAACTACAGAATGAAAAAGTACAATTTCTTCCTTGTGTATTTATTATCTTATTAATAACTGTAGGTTGTATGAAAGTTGTTGATTAATTTATATTGAGACCAAATTAACCATCAGATAAAAATAAACATGAACAATGATATAATCGTATAAAGAGAACACTCTGTAGTCAGTAGCATTTTAGAAATTCACTTAATTGTTCCAAATGAGGCACAATTAAATACTAATTTAATTGCATCTGAAGAGGCAAATTAAGTTTAATTCTGTGTGAATATTCATATTAGCCAAGGATGATGATTCTTATATACAGTAAGAGCAATAAGCATTAAATGCATATAATGACTGACATAACTTAACAGACACAGTCCCTATTAAAGCACTAAAAACTGTCTTTACTGAATGAACGTTAGACTTATACAGCACTTTTCTAATAACCACTGATGCTCTACAATCAACACAGACCATTTACACACATAGAACTCAACCACATACCGGCAAGAAGCGGCAATCGCACACAACATCTCAACTGCAATTGACCGTCTATGTGGAGGACTAAATCAAGCACTAAGGGCATCACCTAGGACAGTTAATCAACCATTTCTGGGCATACACACATACATTTATACACACACACAAACATACACATTCATTTACACACATCAGGGTCATTTAGAGTAGCCAATTCACCTGATCTCCATGTTTTTGGACTGTGAAAGGAGCACACACAGCCACAAGGAGAACAGGGAAACTCTATCCAGATGGAGGAACTCAAGACCTCAGCACTGAGAGGTGAACATGCTAATCACGAAGTTACTATGCCGCCATTTATTGCAACAAAGGAGAGCCCTCAGTTCATTCATATCAGTGACGTAGAAAATCAGCATCATGAATGACTAAAGGAAAAACTTTAGTCATGACTCAAAAGGGTTTATGTCTAAATCTTTCAACACTTTAAACAAAGAAACAGATTTAAAAGAGATTTTCAGATTTGGGTTTAAGAATAATATTGTTTTTGTTCTAATCCAGAGCAATTGGTTTGACAAACCAGCAAGTTGTTCAGAGGAAAAACAATCTCAATGCCCCTAAGTTTTAGTACCAAAACATTTAGCACAATGCTATAAAATATCAATAAAAGTCCATTTAAAACCAGCATTAGCTTCCATCTGTGTAATGTTTTGGTTATTTCTTACTCTCAGTCCAGCACAAACACTGCATCCACAAGACAGAACGTTAGTGCATATCTGATCTAAACTCAAGGCCTTGGCATACAGATAAAGTTTATGAGGGTTGCACAAGAGGCGCCTTGTCAAACTCAATCTCAAATCTGTGGTTTCACTTTGCTTGTCACGCATGCTTCACTACTGAAGGTGATACTAGGCCATTTTAAACGTTATATCATTACTGGAGAGCAATTCTATCACATGTCTATCTATGGTAATGTGTGAATTATAAGAAATGTATCTACAAGAAACAGAAAAGGAGGAAGAACTGTTTTGCTACTCTGAGAGCTGCTGTAGAGCCCTATCACACTTCCCCATCAGGCAGACTCGAAAACAGCCAGAGGATCCTTGGAAATTATGATCCTGATATTGATGTATATTTGGGTTCCATACCACCCTCAAAATTGCCCATAGTATTTTATGACACGCCTCTTTTGTACTAACCAATAACAGGCTTTTTGTTGTGTTGGGTTCATGACATATTGAGCACAGCCTCCATTCTTTTGTAGTTGGTAAAATGTATCATGAGGCCGTAAAATGTAAATTTTCATAATTTTACTTCAATACAACCAGTTCAGCTGCTTGTTACTACACAAAATTATTATTATTATTATTAGTATTATTTTTTACTTAGTATAGTTTACAGAATTGACAGAATTTGTATTTTATACACAATAAACTGTAATACTTCATATTTTAAAGACAGGTCACACTAAAGATACAGAGTTTACTCATATTTAATTGTTAGCTTAGCTTCAGCTAGAACTGTTCAGGTCACACCCCACCCTGATGCTCACAAAAAGGCAATTAACATTAATTTGGTCATTTGCACTATGCTTACTTGCACAGCTGAACAGATGTTCAATTTCTGTTAATATTCATATAATCTGTACTCTGTATATTACTGTGTGTATATAATTGTCTACTCAGGCTGTATATGGATATGTAGTATTCATAACTCCCTCTTATTACTTTTATTAATTTTTTAACTTTATTATTCTGTATTCTACTTACTGTTTATTGTGCTCGTCACATCCCTGGGTTGTTCTCACTAAGTCAAATTCCTTGGTGAAATAAAGTGATTTTGATTCTGATTCTTACCCAAACCTTTCGTCAGTAACACAGATATATTTACATGTATGTTTGCAGTACAAATCAGTCTTAAAACACTGGGAGAGAATTTGGCACCTCAGTGTGCAGGATGAACCTCAATGTAGACCCCTGGAGCAATCTGGGGTTCAAACAAAACGCAGCAACACAAAAACAACTCAGTAATGCCAAGAGCCCTGTGGCGGCTGGCTAAGGACACCTCAGATGTTTCCAGCACCCATCATATGATTACAAATTAAGGGGATAAAAAATGTCATTCATAAGCAAGAAAAAATACCAAATATTGAATTTAAATCAAAAATGTAATTCTCTAACATCCACAGCTGAGATGTTTATTTTTTTTCATTCTCTATGTCAATACTGCACATTCTGATTCTGTATGAAGCAAAGTTTTCAAGGGGCTTTTGTAAAGTAACATTCAGTCGTCGATCAGAATAAGAATATTAGGAAAAGTTTATTTTTGTTCAGAATTTATTTTTTAAAAAAGGTCATCTGTTTTTTTATCCTTTACATGTAAATGACATGTTTCAAGCCTTTTTTGCTTTAATGATGGGTTAGTATAATAGTGGCCTTCAGCTCATCTGTATTGTTGGGTGATTCTAATCTTCCTCTTGACAATAAATACCCCATCAATTCTCTATGGGGTTCAGGTCCAGAGGCTGGTCAATCAAGCCCAGTAATGTTATGGTTAGCACACCATTTGATAGTAGTTTTGGCAAGTCCGGTGGTATGAACTGTAGTTTTAGATTCTTGTTGGTCATGTGAAATTCACAGGGAAACAATTATTTTATCTTCTTTTTGGGGCAAGTTCATAATGGCTCCAGTAATTTGAATAGTCCTAATATTTATCTTAATAAATAGTATAAATCTTAATCTAATTTAGGGGTTAAACTGATTGTTTAGTCATTGCTTGATTGATCAACAACCTTTTTATATGCTGTGGGTATGAAAAACTTGAATGTTGTTGAATGTTGAATGTCTGAAGATTGCATTTGATCTGTGTTTGTCAACCATTAAATAATATTTCTTGAGTATTAAGTCAAATAATTCAAATAATGAGCACATGTGTGGAGTCACATAGGACAAAACATATACATGCGCACATAGCATTACTGTCTTATGAACACCATCTCCAAAATGCTAAGAGGAGAAGACAAACATATTCTCAGCTTTTAAGAGGTTAAGAGGTTTTTGAAGCATTTCTATTGGTCCATTCATCATTACATGATTACTAAATGTAAAGTGTACCTGCTTTGTTAAAAAAGCATAGAAATCCAAAAATTGGAAAAGAATGGAGACACATGGGTGTCAACCACAACCACAGGTAATTTATTCTGATGAATAGAAAGACATAGACACAACCTGCCACATATGAAATGTACAGTCTTTGTCAAAGGAATCTGGGACCCTCACTGGTGCTGACATTTGGTTGCCAGGTATGACATCTGGAACTCAACTCCCAGCTTCTGACTCATCCGCCAGGCAGGACACATCTGCACTCCCAAGCAGCCAGGCAGATCCGCTAGCTGACAACTCTCCTTTTCTTCCTCCCTTGATACAGCCTGAACCGTCCCCTGGCATTGAGGAGCACAAGCCTTGACTGCTAAGTCTTTCCCTCAACCTTTTGGTGAGGCTCCCCAGACCAGAGGAAGTTTTCTGGAGATGTTAAATCCCCATCACTCACTCTTACTCACTATTCCAAGTACAGGCATCTCCATTCGGCTTCCTAGCTTTGCCTGCCCCTGGCTCTGATTCATTCATTTTGCATAAGGTGTATTTTTTTTCTTGCCTACTTGGCTCAGGTGCTGCAAGTTGGTAATGCTGACCTCGGGGAATGATGTCTTTCAAGGGAGAATCGATTGTGCCTTCTAAAAGGAAGCATTATGGAATGCACTAGCTTACCAGAGCTTACTGAGTGGCAAATGTTAGAGTTATTCAGTACAGGAGTTTCAACCCCCCCAGAGAAGCTTGCTCTAGCAGACCATCTCTATGCTGCAGTTCTATCGGTCTCAGCTGCAGCAATGTCCAGATCTGTTCAGAAACAACAAAAAAGGAACTGAACGGAGCTCCAGCCCTCTCTAGTGGTGCTCTAGTGACATGACCCAAGACACTTGATTGGATTTTTCTTAGTTTCTCAGTGCAGACGCTATCATCCCTCATAATGACACAGCTGAAGGCATGTTTAATAGCGATATGCCCTTCAGAATTTTAATTCAAATGGCATTTTTTGTAAAACTTTTAAGGCTAAAAGAACAGGAAAGAGACTAGGAGGACACACTGATGACAGTGTAGCGACATTAAGGCACTGAGCTGTGTTCCATTTATCAGCAGGAAGGCATTAGAGAAAAAATATTACACATAGATGAGGAGTTTATGCAAAGAGGAATTCAGCCAAGTGAATGCATATTAGCATACCCCAGGAGGTACAGGTAACTTTAGGCAAACTTAAAATATTCTACATAATGTGTGCTTATATTATGTATTGAATATTCACAGATCTATAGTTTTCATTCTACAAGCTTTAGGCAGAATGTAATACAACAAGTGTCTTTGTAGGACAAATATAGTAGTTATAGATATTGTATGAATGCCACATTAGAGACATTCAAGGATGTATATTTAACAGATAATAAAAATACTTCAAATATATATACACTGCTCCAAAAAATAAAGAAAACACTAAAATAACACATCCTAGATCTCAATGAATAAAATATTCCAGTTGAAAATCTTTATTTATTACATAGTGGAATGTGTTAAGAACAAAATAGCATAAAAATGATC
>BRDA01026143.1:0-25459 GCA_036984385.1 Crenuchus spilurus
CTGGTGTGAACAAATGGTTTCTACTGCCAGGCCGAGACCGTGTGGAGTCAGGTCTCGGGGGTGAAATCAGACCTGACCTCCATGATGTAGGAGAGGGTTGAAGATACTTGATTTCCAATAGTTCATCAAACAATTTCTTCACTTTCAGGATGAAATCAAATAATTTTTCTACTGCCGACACTACATTGTTGTATTCACTCTTCCTTAGAGTCAACTTTGTACACGTCTGCCCACCGTGTTGAAGTAATATCCAAGGCAACGCCAACTTTTTTGTTGTTTTTTTGGCAGCCGCGGTACTTTTTAAAAGTAGCCCAAATTGGCGTGAAAACCGCGAACCTGGCAACTCTGGTGACGAGATGTGACTGTGACGAATATCGCAAGAGTTAATCAGAGGGAGAGAGAGAGAAGCAGAGCGAGCAGCAGGAGCACACATTGATTCAGGGGTCCATGCACCGATGTATTCACATCGTTTAAGTCAAAATTGGTCTTCCAATTCAAATCGGATATTTTTTACACCCCTAGTTGTTAGCTTTACTTATGCATCCCTTTATACAGAATGAATCAGACACCTGCCAGCCAATCAGAAAATATTATTTCTCATCTTCAGACTTATAATAATATAAATATAATAATCAACATACAATCAAACACAGCTACTGTTGACAGACAGTCTATCTCTTGGTTTTTGTTGATGTTCTGTTTGACTGAACTTTAAATGGACCAGTGAACAGAAAAAATATATATGTAAGGGTTAGGGTTAGGGTTCCGCAGACAAAAAAATCACCTTGTGTGTTTAAAGTGGTAGTAATTTATACTTGAGGATGATTGGGCTATAAATACCTGCGGGGCATATGACAGGATTCATAAATTGAGAAGAGGTGATACAGTGCAGTGAATGTCTTCTTTGATGTGTGGAAAATGGGTTGCAATGCAGATCTTAATGATTGGTAAAAATGAGTGATTGCATTTGGGCACCAAAGACTCCAGTGTGAAGGAAGTAGCTGAATTTGTAGGTGTTTTGTTCTTGTGTATTGAAGTGCATGGTCATACAGGTCTACCATATATATATATATATAGTCAAGCAGTCCTCTCAATAGGTTTTGGAAGTTGAACTGTGAGATGATTACTGTCCATATACAACCCTTTTGGGAATTGTTGCTTTGTTGGCAGTTGTTGCTATGTTATATTGGTGAGCTCTCTCTCTCTAAGCACCAGAAAAGAACAAATCTAATCAAAGAACATTATGCTCATACTTTTTAAAAAGTATCTGAACACAGAAAGGATCTCAAAAGAAGTCTAATTACACACCAGGGACAGACTTTTCACATGCATTAGTCTGTCCATTATCAGCACTGATGCACTTGGAGCTCCACTTCATTATCCACTACAGAGCAGCTGGAAACTCTGGAGTCTCATAAGAAATAGCACACAGTGATTTCAAAGATAATAGAATATTTTAGTTTATAAACATGATCTCATGCACAGTCCATCAGTAATATCCATTGTGTTTGTACCTGTGGGTTTATCTGAGAGTACAGTGTGGAACTCAGAAGAATGAAGTGGCTTGAAAGTGGAGTTGCTATAGTGTAGCTTCTAGTTTTTAGGGCAAGGTAAACAACCCAATTACAGCAGTCCCCCTGGTTGTGTACAGAATAGCTGGCAGAAGACCAAAGGAAGGAAAGAAGCTGTGGAAAATTTATGAAGGCTTTTAAGACTTTAGGCCCATTTAGCATACTGTACTAACAACCTGCTATTTAAAACAATGATGGAAGTCATCAATGCATGTAGTCTCCTTATGCATATTCATACATTCAACCACGAGGCTTTATTTTCTGATGTAACACTGAAGTATGTATATAATGTATTTACATAAAGTATTTAAAATAACGTTCCTGTAGAAAACTTGTTGCTAAATCATTTATTCATTGGCCTTTATTATAAATGTGTTTAGATTTTCATTTTGTACTGTTAATATTTACATATACAGTGGTGCTTGAAAGTTTGTTAACTTTTTGTTGTTTGTTGTAGAATATTCTATATTTCTGCATAAATATGACCATCAGATTTCTAAATTCTAAGTTCTAAAAGCAGATAAAGAGAACACAGTTTAGCAAATGGGACAAAAATATTATATATGGTCATTTATTTGGCAAAAGTGTGTGAACCTTTGCTTTCAGTGTCTGGTGTGACCCCAATAACTGCAAATAAACATTTTCGGTAACTGTTCTTTAACCATTCTTTGGTAGAACGACTGGTGTGTACTTTCTCTAGAGATTCAGTTCATGGACAGATGTCCTGACATTTTCTTTAGAATTCTCTGATATAATTCAGAATTCATTGTTCCATCAATGATGGTAAGCCGTCCTGACCCACATGCAGGTCCAACCATGATACTACCACCACCATGTTTCACAGATGAGATAAGGTTCTTATGCTGGAATGCAGTGTTTTACTTTCTCCAAACAACACTTTTCGTTTTAACCAAAAATGTATATTTTGGTCTCATTCATCCACAAAACATTCTTCCACTAGTCTTCTGGCTTGTCCATGTGATCTTTAGCAAACTGCAGATGAGCATCAATGTTCATTTTGGAGAGCAGTGACTCTCTCCTTGCAACCCTGCCATGCACACCATTGTTGTTCAGTGTTCTCCTGAACATTAACATTAGCCAATGTGAGAGAGGCCTTCAGTTGCTTAGAATTTACCCTTGATGTGACCTTGTTGACTATTACACGCCTTGCTCTTGGAGTGATCTTTGTTGGTCGACCACTCCTGAGGAGGATAACAATGGTCTTGAATTTCTGCCACTTGTACACAATCTGTCTAACTGTGGATTGGTGAAGTCCAAACTCTTTAGAGATGGTTTTGTAATATTTTCCAGTCTGATGAGCATCAGTAACTCTTTTTCTGAGATCCTCAGAAATCTCCTTTGTTCATGCCATGAAACACTTCCACAAACACGTTTAGACTTTAATTGATCCCTGTTCTTTAAATAAAACAGGGTCCCCACTCACACCTGATTGGCATCACATTGATTTAAGACACCTGATTCTAATTTCACCTTCAAACTAACTGCTAATCCTAGAGGTTCATATACTTTTGCCTCTCACAAATATGTCATACTGGATCATTTTCCTCAATAAATTAATTAGCAAGTATAATATCTTGTCTCATTTGTTTAACTAGGTTCTCTTTATCTACTTTTAGGACTAAATCTGATGATGTTTTAGGTCATATTTCTGCAGAAATATAGAAAATTCTTAAAGGTTCACAAACTTTCAAGCAGCATTGTATATATCCATCTATTCAGCCTACAGAAATTTAGCTCCACCCTTTTAATATTGATAGTACATGAGCTGTTTCAGCCCAGAATGTTTTTTCCACAAATCATGCACAAAACAGAGCAGTCTGAGCATAAGTGCTTCTTACAGAGGAGTCAGTTTTTTTTTTTTGGGATGGCTAGTCTGAGACCATTACTCATGTTGGGGAGGCAGGGATTCTATTGCCACATTTCTGTCTGTGGTGGTTGTGGCCCCCTGGACACCCCTCGGCTCTGTTCCTGTTCACACATTCACTTTTACTGAAAAATTAAAGTAATTAAATGGGAAGGGAAGTGTAAACACAAGCCAGAGTCAAAGATCTGGTTGACCTAGCAATCCATTAGCAAGAGACCCAGAACAATACCTAAGAAATGACAGAGAGAGATAATGTGTAAACAGAACCCAATACGTTTGGGAAATACAGATTTTTGCCAGTCTAGATCTACTTTAAATTACAGTCTGTAAAGTGGAATTTTTCTGCGATGGTTCAGTTGAGTTTTTGTAGTCATAGTTTGTAGTTTGCAGTCACTGAAAATGCCTCACAGATGTATGTCGTACATGATTCTAGAGAAGCTCCAAATCTACGCTGTTTGTGCAAATGAGTTTCTGCATAGCATGACCAAAAAATTACTTTTAGGGTTAAGGTTAGGATTGGAGTTATTAGAAGTCTTATGGTTAGGGCTAGGTTTTGGGTTGAGGTTAAGTTTAGGGGTTAGGTTTTGGAGTGACTGTACATTAAGTTGACTCCATTAGACAATTAGTTAAACGAACATTAAATGGAACTTGAGCATCTACTGTATAAAGAATCACACAGTATAAGTGTTATCATACATTTTTATACACAAACCAAAAGCAGTAGCTGTTGTCTTGAGAACAACACATCCCTGTATTCTGGGACTTTCATGACATGCACAAGCATGTGCAAAACACCATTTAAGGGCTGCATGAGTGAATGATGCAAATTCTGCAATGTAGTGGTAAATGTATGCCAATAATGTCCAGGGTTTTGAATGTTGAAAGGACTAAAAATCAGTCTTTCAGGCAGCTTAACTAAAGCCTGCTTAATTCTATGGGATAAAGAGAAATTGCCACATAAAATTAACCCTTTGAAATGTCATAAATGAACCTGAGGAACACAAGAAAATGCAGAATATGAGCCAATTATTATTACTTGATGTTCTTCACAGTAAACAGTACTAAACATTTCTTCTTATCAAATTTCTGGTTTTAGTGGGTTTCGAGGCTCCGGCAGGCACAACTGCTTGAACTTACGATGAACTTCATCTTCCACTGTCTCTGCGTGCATTATATTCCAGTTCAAGGATAAGCCAATATCATTAAGAAGCTCTGCTGAACTCAGTCTTAAAATAGCCAGGTCAAGAAGTTCTGGACAATTGCTGGAGTGTCTGGTCTAGTGGCTTTTGTACTAGCAAGATTTACAGAGCCACAGAAATAGATGGAAGAGGTGTGTATGTGTGCTGGTTTAGTTGATACATTCAGTTCTGTGTTCCCACTTGGGATGTGAAGTTAGAAGTTAAAGCAGGCCATTGAGACCCAACTTTTCCTGCCTTCTGATCTAAATCAGACATTTATCCAAAAACAGTATCCCAGGACAATACTGCTTCATTAAAAAAAGCTAGAACTCCTCACCCTACCAAGAAACTGTAAGCTGCTCTGGTGCTGGGGGGTGACAGTTGCCCCCCAATAGACAGTTTACAATCGCAGCTGCCTCTTCCACCTCTGCAGCCCTATAAATCTAATGCAGAATGTCATTCAGAACTTTGTGATTATACTGCATAATCTCTTAAAATTAGACACGGAAATATGTCACAAATGTTTTATTCATGCAGTGTTGCTGACCCGATATAACTAACCCGCCAGCGGCAAGAAATCTCAACACGCCACTCTGCAAGTGCAGTGCACAAACACAGACCACAACATTCTACACTAAACTTAAGGTGCTGAACTATTTCAAAACACAGATGTGATAGCCGCCTATGCAAGAGAAAGACACAACATGGATAAGTGTTTAGCCCCGTGTACCCTAGACTTAGAATTCAGTTACTGTAAAACACTAACCGCTATGAGTTATGAACACTTGTGGTTTAAAGAGCTTAATGCTATTACTACTACATTTCCTGAAGAGTTTGGGGCTAAAGTTAGGGTTAGCCACAGTAGATATTAACAGAAATAGTATTAGTGTAGTTCAGTGTAGTGAAATCTAATCTAACAAACTGTGAAGTTAATGTTATTTACTTGTCAGTGTCCAGTTTATCAGAAAATAAGTTAAAACAGGTCTAGAACAAGTAGGAACTGAAGTAAAAAAAAAAAAAAAGAAACCCAGCATCTGGTAATATCTACAGGTTTGAGACTTTTAACTAAGTATTAAGTATTAAGTATTAAAAATGATATTAAAATGTATGATTATCAGTTGTCCTGTTACTTTGTTGTAATTCGGACATCATTATTTCAGTAAATGGAAATACCCTCATATTAAAGATACACTCTGAGCTCATATTCATTATTTCATTATTATAACTCCAATATTCTGATCTTTTGACCAATAACTTCAAATATTTACATAACTGCCCAGAGCAAAGATGAAAAACTACTATTTAACAATATTTCCCTAACACAGTAGTGGAGTAATGATGGTCTGCTATAATTAACACTTCTTCAGACTGGGTCAAGTTCTTAAGTGCTACACTTTCTAAATGCTGTTCTGAAAAGAGCCTGATAAATGTACTACCTTCTTATAGAATAACAGCAAGTCAGCAGAAACAAATGAAGGGAAAGATTCTATTCTTGCAGGGACATCCCAATTACACTGGCAATGACATGACCTTGTTACATACTTATTAGCTCAGTAAAGCTGCAGAGAAAAGGTGAGGACACAGACCAATAAATCTGAGCTAAAGATTAATCCAAATGTTTGGCAAAAACTTGATTAAATAACACTCAACCAAGACTCTCCACTGACAGAAAACAAGAATGTAACAATATTGCTAGTCAGATGTGCATTTTAAACACCTTATTTCAGGAATTCTAAATAAGATTTATAAGCATGTTGAAGCTCTAATTAGAAGACATGGAATATTCCCCTAATAAGGTGTTATTTTAATATGATTTGATGCTCTGACAGTTTTACCCATTCCGATGACACACTGCAGTTGTCTACTTTTATAAACATTAACTTAATTGACTAATTGACTATTACATTACGGCCATACTGGGGATAACAGCCAAACTGGGGTAGCGGGGGTGTATTGATACATTGCGACATGGTACACTGCAATGTAAAAATGTAATGATTTGCACCATAGTAATGGATAATACCATGTATTCCCTTTAGTATGCTGTCTAATGCAGCTGTGCTGTATGAACACTACAGGTGCAGTTTAACAGTTATCAGAACGGCAAGAGTCACAGATCCATATGCCCACACACTTTAGCCTCCGTAGTAGCTTCTTCCATTCAAGATGGGCATCAAGTTTTGTTGATGATTCAGAAATGAAATATTCCATGTGATTATGTAAGATATTGTGAAAAGCACAATTTTAACAGTCCTGTTTCTAGAAATTTCCCTCAACTGTAGGGACTACAGATATTTTTTATTTCAAAATGGATACCTGAAAAAAAATATTACATTTGTTTACAGTTTGGAAATCCAACTCAAAATCAGAAAAGGTTAGGACAGTATACTTACATTTACTTTGATTTTTATTTCATTGCAGACAGTTTGAATCCAATATATTTTGTCTTGTTAACTTATTTCATTTGTTAATATGCTGTACATCATTTTCTACATTTCAGGACTGCAAAACATTCAAAAAATTTTTGGAGTAGACACAGTAAAGCATTTAACACTTTGTAATGCTGTCATTTCTTCTCACAAATGTTTTTGTAATAAAAATATCAAGAGATGAATTGTTTCAGGTGTTCCATTCTTCCTGCCACATTGTCATCACAAATTTTGTTAAAAAATTCTCCACATATTCTCTATTGAGGACAGGTCAGGGCTGTTGGATGGACAGTCCAGTACCCATATCCTCTTGTTCAACAGCCATACTTTTTAATGTGCGCAGCATGTGGTTTTGCATTGTCTTGTTGAAAAATGCATAAACGTCCCTGGAAATGATGTCAGTAGCATATATTGCTCTAAAATCTCAATGTTCTTTTATGCATTCATGCTGCAATTACAGAAGTGTAAATTTAATTAGCCAAGGGCACTGACGCAACCCCATACCATGACAGGCCCTGGCTTTTGAACTTGTCGCTGATAACAGTTAAGATGGTCCTTTTCATCTTCGGGCCAGAATTCGGACCTAGAATACTGATTTGTTTGACCACAGTACAGATTTCCACTATATGATAGTCCACCCTAGATGCCTAAGAGTCCAGAGAAGTCAACTCTGCTTCTGAACAATAAGGCTTCTTTTATGCACAGTAAAGTTTTAAGTGGTATTTGTGAATGTAACGCTATACTGAAGTGCTTGACAAAGCTTTGCTGAAGTAATCTCTTGTTCATCTGGTTATTTCAGCTGCTGATGAATGATGGTTCTTGATGCAGTGCTGTCTGAGTGATCGAATATCATGGGTGTTCAGCTTAATCTTGCATCATAAGACGATCAATCATAGCATCACGAAATTCCTCCAGATTCCTTGAACCATTTAATGATATTATGCACGGCAAAGGGAGAAATACACAAATCGCTTCCAATTTTCTTTGACAAACACTATTTTTAAACATTTCAATAATGTTCTTATACATTTGTTGACAAACTGGAGATCTGGCCATCTTTGATCCTCAGAAATTCAGTGTTTTGTGGATATTGCTTTTGTATAGCAGGCCTGAAATGCAGGAATGGATGTATGTTAACAAACAATATCAAGTTGACCAGAAAACAAAAACTTTAAATATCTTGGGTTCATACTGTTTGCACTGCAATTTCAATGTCATTGTTTTTTCTTAACTCCTATGTGCTGAAATAATAATAAAAAAATCTATATAATCTGAACTTACAGAGTCAGAATACTAGTTTGTGTTGACATTTGAGCCCTTTGTGGATTACTGAGATTGCATAGATACATAGCTATTGTCTGGAATAAAGAGAAAATTGCACAGCTTTATGAAAGACCTCAGCTTATTTTCCCTATTTCCAAAGCTGGCTTTATTAGTGAGAGTGAGGCAGGTACAGTAGGTGCCAAACTTCCCCATTCTTCTTTACTTATTATGTTTCCATGATATTGCACAAGTGAGCCGGCATATAAAGGCCTGATAGCTAAAGTAATGCACTGCCATGATTAATGAGAACAATCGTAAACTATGCAGCATTTATCATTCTATCATCAATCATACATTATCATATGCTAAACCTTCATCTTTAGCTGTACCTTGAGAATAAAACTACAGAATTTTCAAATTAGATTGCACATCAGTAAGTAAATAAACAGCCCACAACAGTTTATAGTGGCTAATCTAACAACACACAACTTTGAAGGGGCACACATAGGAGCTGTGTGTGAAGGGCTTTGTTGTTGTACTGAGCACTGGTTAATTAAAAGGGAATGTTTTGTGTATCTGTCATCCTCTGGCTCTTGTGCACACAGGATGAGATGGAGTCAAAGTAATTACCATCTAAAGAGATCCTGCTTTTCTCACAATGCCATCAAATGCTTCAGCTGCCTACCAGTCAAAAGTTCTATTAACATCTTTTAGACTGGAGGATCATCGTAAGGCTCATTACAGCTTATAAATAAACACAGTGCAATTAAACATATTTTTCTGTCTAGTCATCCATGATTATTCAATAATTAGCTTACATAGGAACAGGGCTGCATTTTGAAATGAAGTTGTTATGTGAATGATGTCATGTCTGAGGACATATTTCATTTTGATTTGGCTCCAATGCTTTGAAATAACTACCACAGCAGGCTTTAAGGGTGGTGAAGTGAGAGACTATATATATTTATATAAATCAAATCAGCTGTATTGTCGCATCACCTTAAACAGGTGTGAAGGCAAGTGACAGTCTTAGGGTGCATAGCCCCTGCATTAATTAATACAATAAAATAAAATATTACAATTTGTGAATTATATACAATAAACTGATTATTTTACACATTACTGCCTTTGTAGAAAATAACACACAAAAATGGATTCTTGAGCAAATCTCTTATTTTAGGCATATTAGATGCATAAATTCATTGGAAAACATATTTATGACCACTGGGTGGATGGATACCATCAGTGGAATCATGAAATAGACATTAGAAAATCTGAACACCCAAACAGAAGACAATGAATTCTACAGAAACACTATTCATATAGTCATGATGGCTCAGAATTGATTTGATGGCAGTTCATATCACGCCCATTTAAGCACTGGATTAGTTAAAAATGATGATGGTCTGAAAGCATGTTTTTTACATTACTGTGTAAATGCTAAAGGCAACATTTAATAGCATAGAGAGAGTTGCACATTTCCTTGTACATATACAGTATAAACTGTCCATTTAATGAAAATCCTCTATCAAATAAGTGGACTTATAATTTACTGTAAGCAGGATTAAAATTACTGACTATTTATTAATTGAAGCAACCATTGTAAAACCATCACTGACCACCAGATATTATGTAGATTTTGTTCTCAGAACAATAATGATATTGTAATGTATCAGGCAAAGCTGTGTAAAAGCAGTAATAGCTCTGTGGTCATACAGATCCCTGATGAAGGGCTAGTTATTTCACTGTGTATGGAAAAAGGGGGACAAGCACGGTACATACGCCTAAAGTTGCCAGGAAGTGAAAATCATGGTTAAAGTCTGTAAACCTGAGGTCTACATTGGAGTAAAACATGCAAAACATAACTAAACATTCTGTATTCATTTGTATTTTAAGGATAGAAACTACTGCCTTATTTATACAGTTTAATTATTCTTTTGATTACAAATGTAATTTGTCCGTCATATATAAGTCAACTATAAATAACATGAAGCAGATCATATAGGACATATACAGCTTAGAGCTAAAAGCTTTGGTTAAATTACTTTGAAGAAGGTATGATGACTTGGATTATATTTCTGGATAGAATAACTTTACCTGATGAAGTCTGGAGAGGTTGCAGGTTGCCAGAAAACCTCTAACTCTCAATGCCAATGTTTTAACAGAGTGCCACATAAACACCCTGTTATGAGAGAAAAAAAAACGCCCTTTGACCCTGTCCTCTGACCAACCATAAGTAGTGGTTTCTTTTGATCTGAGTCCAGCTTGAAATGTCCACGACAGAGGGCCAATTCCTACAACTATAACTGTCATAGAGGTTTTAAAAGCAAGACTATATACGGCCCCTCTGCGGAGAGGATGCCAGCTGCACATTACCCAGTTTCTGCTTTTGTGCTCAGGCTGAAAGTGAGAGAAACACTTTCCATCTAAAAAGCCATCTAGAAAACCTTTAAAGACCACCAGATCACTTAGAGTGAATTGGACTGGTGCCCGATGAACTGCTTGACTAGAAAGAGAGAAGCTTTTAGCACTTCATAGAAGCCCTTGTCCAAAATGGAAAGAGTAGAAAATCACTGAAGGATGGTTGGCAATGACAATTACATAATTGAACCATAACCGTAAATACAGGAAATATTAAAATGCTCTAAAGAGAAAGCCAATTCAACGTTTCTAATTGGCCATTCTATGAGAGTAAATTAAATCTGGTGCCGATTATGCTGCATCCATGACAACTGGGAACTCTGTCTTTGTCTTGGTATGTCCTACTTATCCCTCAGAGGGACAGAGGTATGTATATATGTATATACATTTTGCAGTGCAAAATGTGCCTTGATGCAGCAGCAGTATATGCTCACAATATGCCTGACCTTAATGGTCAATTTTGTACTGCCTGATCATAAGTAAGCATGTAAACTTTATTTATAAAGCACTTTTCAAAGCCTTCACAATAAAAAAGTATATATAAATTTCTAAAATAAAGATAGTAGTGAAAATAAAAAAATGACATCACTTATAATTAAGATCAAAGGCTCAGGAAAAAAAGTAAGTCTTCAAACACGTTTTTAATGAAGATATGGACTCAGAGAGTGTAATATAAGATGGAAGACTATTCCCACAGCTTAGGAACAAACTGCAAAGGCACAGTCACCCTTTTGCTTCAGTTTAGTTCTAGAGGTAACGAGAAAACTTTTATTGGAAGATCTCAACGATCCAGTACTTTTCTGGGAAACTAAGAGTTCACATATATATCCAGGTGCTTCACCATGTAGAGCCTTGTATATGAGGACAAGTATTTTACTGGGATCCAATGAAGTGAAGCCAGCACTGGGGTGATGTGAACCCTAAGTTTAGTTTTAGTTAAAAGCTGAGCAGCTGTGTTTTGAACTAACTGAAGCTTGGCCAAAGTACCTTGGCTAAGACAGGTATATAAAGTATTGCAATAATCCAAATGAGAAGACACAAAAGCTTGAATATTTTTTGTAAATCATGAAAAATCAAAAACTGTTTAATCTTTGCAATATTTCTTAATTGAAAAAAACTAAACACGGTTCTTAATATGCACTGAAAATGTTAACTGAGTTTAAACCACACCTAAGAAAAAATGTTAACTCTTGATGTGCCACCTTCATATCCCTAGAAATGATGTCAAAACCAACAATAAGAACCTCTGTTTTGTACTTGTTTAACTTAAGAAAATTGCAGTTCCTCCAGTCCTTAATAGCTTCAGTGCACTCAATTAGGTTAGCTACTCTACTAAAATAATTTTGTTTAACAGAAAGGGAAAGCTGTGTATCAGCTGCATAAAACTGAAAAGAAATATTAAAAAGCTTAATTAAAACTCCATGAGGCAGCATTTAAAGAAAAAATAGAAATGGTCCAAGAATGGAACCCTGAGGTACCCCACATGTAAGATCAGCCACTGAAGACATTGTGTTACCAACAGACACTAAAAACGTCCTATATGATAAATAGGACATGAAACAATCAAGGGCCATCACTGATATACCAGCCCATTCACTAAGCCATAAGTGACAGGATTTAAAGAGAAATCAACAAGCTATATCTAAGCTAAACATAGAGATGAAATTGCAGGTATCAAGAGAAGCTGGTAATATAGTTGTACTAGTATGAATGAATGGACATTAAACAGTTACTGTTTTAAAAATTCTGAAACACTCAGCTAAAGAAACAATTGTCACTTTATTTTGAGTAGTAAATTAACACTTTTAGATGATTAACAAACATTTTCAAAATAAAGCTTGTCAATCTGCTGAATTCAGTTTTTCACTTTATTTGGAGAGTCTGCAGATGCTAAAGAGGAAAAAAGTAACAGATCTAACTGCTGAGGTCTGACACCAAACAGGCTAGGACCGCCCCTGATGCCATCCTAGCAAAGGAACAGCAAGTGAGAAGTTGGAGATTTTGAGCTTTTGAATGGGAATTTTAAGTTGGGGAACAATTTGAACATACTTTTTTCCATTTCAAAAATCTTCAGTTCCTACTTAGTCAGTAATAGAGAATTAAATATGTAGTACGGCAGACTGCTAACGTGTAGCCACAATTTGGATATGTTGCATCAGGTATGGTCTTAAAGTAGGGTCTTCTTTTTTATCTCTTAACAGTGTGATAATACAGAGCCCATAGAAGACTCTCACACTTTGCCACCTGACAGTTTAGGTTGAGTTAATTGGACGTTCTTTCATTCTTTTGTACAGGGGGGCATCTTCTCTGCCACAGGGCTACTTGGGAGACATTACCTGACCCGATTAGAGGAATACATGCAATAACATTTTCAGATTGCTGGAGGAAATTACTTGGAGGCCTTCACCACATTTGTTTGTAAGTTTAGTTTGTTACTGTTTAGGGTGCATATCGTGGCTCAAGAAGGTAAATGTAAACTACTGATATTGGAATGGCATGTTAATTACAACCCATAATTTAGCACGTTTGTTTTTCAGCTTGCACACACATTAATAATAGTGCATCTCCACAAATTAGAATATTGTGAAAATCATACGCTCATAATTTTAAAAAAATATTTACTATTATTTATTTAATCAAGGAGTGGCACTGTGGTTTGGTGGTTAGGACGTTTGCCTCTCAACGCTAAGGTCTTAGGTTTGAGTCCCCATCTGGGTGGATTTCAATGTTCTTTCCATGTCTGCGTGGGTTTCCTCCGGGAAAACAACATGGAGTCCAAAAACATGGCGGTTAGGTGGATGGGGTACTCTAAATGGTCTCTCTGTGTGTGTATGTGTATGTACACCACTGTCCTGGGCTTAGTTGGAATAGTGTAATGTCCTGCCCTGTGCCCAGTGAGGAGGTAGGGGACTAACCACAACCCTGATAAGGATTAAGCAGGTGGGATAATGGATGGATGGATATATAATCAAATATAATCACATATTTTATATTCCTTACACATAAAGTCACATATTTCAATTCTTTTTAACATGTTGTTACTGTTTGAATAGTAATTTACTGAAACTTAAAATTAAATATTCTAATAACTTGAGATCCTTTATTTCTGATTTCCATGAGCTATAATCCAAATTGATCAACAAGTAAAACAAAAAAGGTTTTAAATATCACTTTACATCTAATGAATACAAATTATACTTTTACCTTTTAAATAAAATCATGAACAACAATTAACATTTTCTCAATATTCTAATTAGTTTCATGTGGAACTGTACATGAAGGCATATAGTTAACAGCACTGGGAACGCCCATTCTTTTAAACTCAATCATATAAATATAGTATAATGGAGAACACCACTCTACAAATAAAAGACTAAAATTTTGGTTACCGTCGAAAAACAATGTTACACTATATTGAAAGGAGACAAGTCGAGCACTAGGACCAAATGGAAAATGGCCGCTCAAGATGAACCTTATTTCCCTTTAGAGCCCCGACAAGCTTATTAATTGGCTCTACTGTTTCTTGCTAATGTGTGATTCGGCCATTCCCGCTGTCACTCCATCTGGTGTTGGAACATTGATAGTTAATGCTTCTGTGGTCTTTGGGTCAAATTGAAACGTGTTAACTGCTTATTTTTACTAAAAAATCAGGTATAATTTTATGTAAATGAGGTCTGTTGACCAAAAATAAATACAATTGGTAATAATCAGTTGGAGTGAAGTTGACTAATAAGGTGAAACAGAATTGGGTGATAATTTTATGCTACATGCTTTACAAACAGCCACACCGCAAAGGGAACAGTGAACTTGAACTTAAAAGTAACAATAAAAAAGTAGAAGAACTAATAGAAAATACAGTGAACTGAAAGAGTTTGAGTTTTATTAAATGTTCAATCAAATAATTTATTAACATTTAATAATTTGTTACTATTTTTATCAATAATTAATGTTAATATTAAATGTATTATTAATAATAGCTATTAATAGATATTATCAATATATTATTAAGTAACTGATAATTATTAATAAAATATTATTGATAACATTTTCTTAATAATTTATTAATAATTAATACATAATTTAATTTGTGTTCAAGCACCCCCCCAGCCCCTATATTCAAGTCAGTTGTGTCCCCCCAACTCTGAAATTAAAATTTAGTCACTGTCACTAACATGATATTGGTCTTGTTTTTTTAAGTATTTCAATGTTTTTTTTATTTTAAAAACTATATTGTCTCATTAAAGAGTTCTTTTAGTCCACAGTATGAAAACTAATAAAAACTAATAAAAACAAAAGACAAGCACACACATAAAGTAGTTGCAAATTGCTATAAACATCTGTGATTGTTGCACCCCTACAATTTAGGAAATGTTATTTTTATGAAGCTTACCACAGTCTGTAACTATATTAAAATCAGTGCACAGCCTCTCACAGCTTATCACTTTATGATAACTTTAGGATGCCAGTATTAACATTCTGAACCAATAACAGCATTTTTTCTTCAACTAAACTCATACAGAAACTAAGCTTCATATGTGTTGCCAACATGGCTTAAAAGGATCCCGAAAGTCTATTCCTGCTTCTGTTGACAGAAAAGCAATGTTCACTAATATAACAAGACACCAAAGCACTGCAAGACATTGATCTAAACACAACAGATTCAATCAGATTGATCAAGTGTGATGAAATCAAACACAGCATTTCTGAACTCTTGTTTTCATTCATCTGTGGTTGTTCTACATGTGTTGTACAGTAAAGAGTAAAGTTCTAGCTCACGTTCTTGAAGCCGCGGTAGAGGATCTGCAGCTCCTTGCGAGAGAAGCGTGTCTGAGCCTCCAACTGCTCCAGACCCTCAGGCCGGTGACGCACTGCCGACAGCTCCAGCTCATCCTCAACACTGTCTGTGGAGCACAACCATAAACACACGCACACGTCAGTAACACTGATCCTCAACCCTGAACCAATGTTTAAACAGCTAAGAATCAGATTAGAAGGTTTAAAAGGTCACTAAAGTGATTGAGGTGTAGCAGTTGGAATCATCACCAACTAGAAGGAAATTCTCCTCAAATTTTAGGAGAAACCAAAAGAGCCTACATTGTAAGAGACGAGTGCCAAACCACAGCCTGAGTAAAAGTGTGGAACACTATAGGGAGAGATGGATGTACATCAATCCCATTGAAACAAATAGATGGTGCCTTGTGGATCATTTTCAGATTTTACAAATCTTACAAACCTCTCACTTTATCTTGTCCTTGTTTCACAAACATCTTGAGTGTTATTTACCATCACAAGACTAGATATGATCTTGTAATGAGTCTGGGGAGAATCTGTTAAGGCTTTAGTGCTGAATTGTGGCAAAAGATAAGGGAAAGAATCAACTATTTTCTTACCATTATAACACTTCTATGTATGACCACAGTATATGGAAATGCAGGCACTGAGGGGAAAGAAAAGGATGCCCTGTGAACATATAGATGTGAACATATAGATACTAGCTTATGCTTTAGGTTTTATGGTTGGCTGGGTTCCGCTGCCAAATTTCAGCATTAGTAAGTGTTTTGGGGGGGGGGGTATACTCTCAGGTAAATAATAATAATAATAATAATAATAATAATAATAATAATAATAATAATAATAATAATTATTATTATTATTATTATTATTATTCATATCAATAGACAATATTTTATACAATATTTTACATTGATTATTTAAACACAGAGAAGGTAATGTTCACCTTTACCATATTTAACATGTTCTCACATCTACATTCTTAATTACAGCTTTCAGCCATGTTAACTTACGCTACATTTGTGGGCTAATGACAGGTTTGTTTTCCATTGAATACTGTTGACAAGCACATCATCAGGTCCCACTTTCCCACTATGAGCTCCACCTTACATGATGCATCTCACAGTCAGTTGCTTCCACCAAGAAAAGTCTACGTTTAGCTAAAAAAATTCTCATGGTAGAATCCAGACATCCTCAGTACAAGACCACATCTGGCCCCATAAGACTATGAGTTAAGACATTAGAGTCAAATGATGATCTTGAATGATTGATCATGGTTACATCATCGTGCATGCGTGAAGATCAATATACAGGTGTCTATCTACATCTACACTACATGCCAAACATATGTTTGATGTTCATTATTATTCCATACAGAAATATGTTGTTTGATCCACATGTAGGGAGCAGTTATGCTGAAACACAATGATGACTCCTCAGGCTATTAGTTAGTTAATGGTGTTAGTGTAAGCGCTCAACATTTATTACATCACCATCTCTTATTACAAGATTAAAAATGCTTCCACTGTGTAGAGACGTTCAAAACACATTTCAACAGCCAAACACGGAATCAACAGAACTGGAAAAATAATTGAACCACCTCGTTAAGATTCAAATCTAGATACAGCCAGTCTGAAGTTTAGGTTTAAATATGAGAGAAGCAAATTAGAACTGCGTTAATGTTTCAACAGCATTCAGAAATTCTGATATTTTCACTGAAAACAAATCTAACCCCAAATAATGAGTTTTAATTATTTTGATTACTATCAAGGGTGTTGACTGAATGTGTAAAAAAAAAAAAAAATAACGATGACATGTTTGGTGCAGAGATGTTTCTGGCCACTGGGCATAAATCACAGTGATGGGAGTAAACAGGACAAAAATATCCTTTTTGCTCAGTGTTCCAAACACACCATCTCTCCTCCATATCTGCTGTGCCTCACTGTCTTCACATCCCATTAGACACCTGATAAAAGCTAAAATAAGTTGGGCACAAAGAGCCAGCACCATCCAGCTCCTGTTAGAGCTGATAATCCAGGGTTTTGGTGTCCACTGGAGCACTGAACCATTGTAAATATCTCCACACAACTGTCATGAGTAGTGCTCTATAGAGCAGAATGACTGACAGGATCACTCACACATCCTTATTTTCTGATCATTATCAATGTAACCTATCACAGATTGTTCCTAAATTACAAAACAGATAAGATCTAAGAGCTGAGCCACATTCACACCTGTTGTAAACACACATACACATATTAAATAAATTCTTTAAATACGCATTTTTCTATATTCGTCTGAATATGATTAGCTTTAAAGTATAGAGAACCTCTGTATAATGTAAACATTCTAGTCCAATTAAAGATTTATTCAAGAACAATTAGCCCAAGTCAAGATCCATGTAACATGATCAAAATCAACCAAGATAGGAATCAGAATATTTGAAATGCTTTTAAATGTAAAAATTTGTGTTGCCATTTTATGACATAAATAACAAGAGGAGGTAAAGGTCATCACATACTGTAATTATGTATCACTCATAAACATCTAATTGCTTCTTACATTTGACATTCATATTAATGTTATTTGAATTAGCAACTGATTATGATTTAAGAATTTTAAAAATCTCATTAAAGAGTTATGTTTGTCTACAGTATGAAAAACTTACTTTTTATTTTTATGATACTTGCAACAATCTGTAGCTATATTAAAATCACTGCACAGCCTCTCACAGCTTATCTCTTTATTCTGAACCAATAACAGCATTTTCTCTTCAACTGAACCAACTCACACAGAAACAGAGCTTTTGTGTTGCCAGTATGGCTTAAAAGAATCCTGAAAGTCTATTCCTGCGTCTGTTTGACAGAAAAGCAATATTCACTGCTATAACAAGACACCAGAGCACTGCAAGGCATTGATCTAAACACAACAGATTCAATCAGATTGATCAAGTCTGATGAAATCAAATACAGTGAGTCTGAATGTACAGCAGTGTTTTGTTTTCATCTTTGGTTTGTTGTGCAACATGAAGTACAAAAGCACTATTTTTAATTTAGTACTGAACTATATCTATACATCTATCTATACTGTATCTATATCTATACCTATTTTCATTTGGAGTAAATTTTTAATATATATTTTTTTATATATTAAATACAAACAGTATAGTTCGTATACAGTAACAGTTTCTATACAAACATTAAAACAAAAATTATAAGCTTGAATTGTCACTTTGCATGTAATAAATAATGTTTAAATTTTAATTAACTTATAAACGTAAACTATAATATTCATTAAATAATATTATATTTGATCTAAAGCTATAACGTTTTAATATTCATTTAATATGAAACTTTCACAGAGCTGCATTTTCCAGGCATACATTCAGAAAAAAAATAATGTTGATCTATTGCAATGGAGAAATGTCTGTTCAGAGGAACACATGCATATGTCAGTAAGACATTCTTTAAGTAATATAAATGTTTCATTAGGGAAAACAAGCATGTCCAGGTTTCAGGTGACGAACATGGTGATCACAGTTTTATAGTTTTCGGGTAAAATACAGTCCAGTACACGTGTGACTGTCTGAACAGATGTAGGCCACTGTGTGTGAAGGTGATTACTGTAACTCTTGATGCGAGGAAAACTAATGGTTCATATGTGACCTTATGAAGGATCTCATCATGTGCTGGAGCAGACAGATCAATCAGAAATATCTAAACATAGTCTCGTCATCACAGCATGGTGAAAGATGAAATTACCTTGGTAACCATATCAATTTTTTTAAATAATAAATTAAAAAAGAAGTTTGAAAACATTTGCAAAATGTTGGAGATTAACCGACCTATTTAAGCTTATTCCACAAATGTTTTCTTTCATAGCAACTATTGCTAGGTTGGACAAGCTTTAGAGAATGTTAACAAAAATCAGCATAAGTGTATATAGTAGAGGAGATCTCGTTTTGCCTCTTTACACAAATGATCGTGAATAACTCCAATACTAATGACGATATGGTGACAAAATTTGGATTAAATACATATAACTCAGTCTGTGTGATGTTACAACATGTCCTGAAAATGTCCAACACCAGCATCCAAGCACACTCCATTCACCAATAAAAGTTGCCCACCTATAACCCTGTTGTTTACAAACTGTTTTAGTAATTCTCATCTTCTGAATCAAGTTCATTATCCAGTACATTCCCACCATAATTACTCCTCCTGTACAGTGTACTGATACAGATATTTTCACAAATCATGAGGATAACTGTGGATTTAATGTCTCATTGCAGCATCAAACAGATGGAGATGGCTGGACAGGCGCCGGCCTCCACTCCTACATCCATGGATGTTTATTCATTACTCATTATTACTCATACAGAAATTAACAATACATTAGAATCAAGCATGCCAGCCTTTTTCAGACAGACTGAGGTATATTTAATACAAATTTGAGCACCATATCTTCATTGATATTAAAGTTATAGGACACATGGGCCACCCTGTACTACACAGATAATACTACACTTGAAAATGTATTTAATAAATATATGTTAAAGCCTGATACAAAGCACTGCCACATCCAGTTAATGATTTACTATTCCATTCCATACAATACCATCCCACAGTCAACCCTCGTATTGATGTTAAGAATTTTGTTACTTGATAAAATCAGTGAATGAAAAATGATAAGGGGAAAGCTTCAAAGTGAATAATATCCCTTCGTCGCCAAGTCTGCTGATATCCAGCCTTGTTAAAAAAACAGACTGAGTTGGGAGTGGAACAGAGGAAATCAACAGTCTGGAGAGATAAGATCCGGACTCAAAACTGTATAATATAAGCTAGATAGTCAGGTACACTGGGTACGGACATATCCTGGGCCTTCTATCAAGAGAAAAACAAAGGGAGAGTGAGCGAGAGATTCAGAACAGGGAGAGGTAGATGGAAATGAGGCTTTGGAGAGATATAGAGAGAGGCTCATGAAGGAATCTGGCACCAGCACAGTGTGGGGAGAGATGTGAGCTTTCGAGTGTGTTTCCAGGGAGAACTTGCTTTGGATACTGGCAGACGGCTTTTTGGCAGCAGAGCACAGGAAGAGCTTCCGGAGACGTGCGCTGACTCCCCGCCTGTTGCCGTTCTGAGGGCAGGAGTAACCTAGGAGATACAGTATGAGCATCACCACAGATCCAGTCCGGCAGGCCATGTGGTCAAAAGCATGCATAACAGGTGGATCCGGAGCATGGATGGCTGGAGATGCACTGAGACATTTCGACTGAGTGTGGAACCACTCTTGACTAACAATGAGTTGATGAGCTTTTCAGTAGTGAACTGAATGTGATGTTAGTCAAGACATAAAAAGTATGAACCAGTTTTAAGAGAACAAAACTAAACTACAGCCAAAACTATCAGAGAGCTTTCATAAACATGCTTTAGGGGCTAATTGAAAAATAAATAAAATATGCTCAATTCAGTGTGCAGTATACAGATTTATTGATATGTATGAACAAGTGAAACAAACGAAAGGAAACTAATGGAACATTCAATTCTTAAACCTAATAACTACCTGTATCAACAGCTTATGAAAAACTAGTTATGTACAAAAGACAGTCATTTCCTGTACTTATAAAAAAAATCCCAGTTATTTTAGAAGTCTAAAAAGTAGCAGAATTTTATGCAAAATATTCTCATAAATGTAATTAAATATACTGGTAAATTAAACTTTAAATATATAATTAACAATTTCAGTGAAGGGATTAGATTTTTGAAAAGAATCTGTAATATTTCCCAGTGCATAACACAGGCTCTGCTTGATTCTACATGGATACAGGAAACCTTAAAAAAAGATTCACCAAAAACTAATTTTAAATATTTTTCCACTTACCACCGATATAGTCATTAAGCAAAACATGTCCAATTTTGGCTCCTTTAGTTTAGAACTGTGAGTCTGATGTTGCAAAAGAAACAGAACTCAGTAATTAGATATCTCAGCTATTCCCACCAAAATGCATCACAAAAACTTTTCTAAACCTGCTCAAACTACATCCAGATCTTAACTAAGATCTCAGACTAGCTGATGTACTGAAGACACAGTATAAGCTTTAAAACTGAATAAAATTTCACCACTATGGCAACCATTAGAAGGGTGATCTTGAATTGATGATGATCATTGTCACTTAAATTGATTCTCTATTGAGTTCTGGTGTTTGTTAGCAACATTAGCCTTGCAGCTGCAGTCACAGAAGCACAATTTGGGCTCTAAACATGTTTTGGCGGATGGACTACATCTGTCTTAAGTGGAATATTGTGAAAAGATTTTTCAGTGAACCATTCGTCTTTTGTCAGTGGGTTCTACAGTGTTCTACCTTTAGGAAAACACATCATGATGACTGCTGTCTACTGTACTATATGATAGATAGAGAATATGTTATTTCATGAAAGTTTGGTATATAATAGATATAGTGGATAAAAATCCAAACATTAGAGTTTCTGTATGTTTTGCTTTGAAATGCATAAATCCTTTAGCCTCTGCTGATGTATTATAATTTTCATGAGGTATATTAATATTTATATTTTTATGAGTAAAAGCAAAATAATAAAAAATTTTTTTTGAGTCTTAAAGCTCTGAAGGCCATATTACAATGAATCAAGTAACTAGGCAAAATTCTGACAATACTTTAGCCTATATTATAAAGATGCTAGTAGAAACATATTTGACAGAGCAGGAATAAGAAGCCATACATGTTCTCGAAGTATTGCTAAAAAATTCAGCGCAAGTCTTTAAAGAGGGAGTGGGAGGGAGACAGCCTTTCATCCACTGCTAGTCATCCATCATCAACGCAAACCTCAGTAATTACCAAGAGTGCTGGGATAGCGAAAAGAAGGTGCCATGATGGAGTAGATATATGAGCTGGGAGTATGGTAAAGTCACTCAAAAACCGAGAGCGTGTTTGGCAGCTAAGTGTAACCTGAAGAGCAAATAATTTGAAATCACTCAAATCATTATTTGGCAACAATGCAGGTCAAACCTAAAATTACTATCTGCATTGTTTGGCTGGGCAGCACCAGCAATGGTTGAGAGTGGAAGAAGATGAATATATCTGTTTAATTTAGAAAAAATATCTAAAAATATTAACATTTTAATAAACATTTTTCATTTTTTGTTTATAATTCAAAACTGTAAAATATATTTTCTATTCATTACATACAAAGTGACATATTTAAAGGCTTTTTAAATATAGATTTGGTTTGTAGCTCATGAGTTGGGTAGCCAATCAAGCACAGTAACATCATGGTCAGCAAACCATTTGGTAGTAGTTTTGGCAGTGTGGGCAGGTGTTAAGTCCTGCTGAAAAAAGAAATCAGCATCTGCATGAAGCTTTTGAGCAAATGGAAGCATGAAGTGTTCTAAAATTTCCTGGTACCGGGTCATATTGTCTATGGCCTTGATAAAACACAGTGGACCAATATCGTCAGGTGACATGGCACCCATTAAATGGTAAACTGTGATAAAGTGATAAACTTCAGTTACTTTACAGTAACAACCAAAACCTAGTGTTATTAAAGGATATTTTAATAATCCATTATCATAAAGTGTTAAATGATATACAGTAGAATTATATTTGCATAAATAGCAACATATTATGTCCATACATATTGCTAAAGCAGTATTAACCCTTACAAGTCGCCTTTAATAATAATGTCTTTATTTTATTTCAGTCTTCCTTCATGTAATTCTATTTTTGTTGTATTTTATTCACCATGTGACCAAAGAAAACAGAAAAAAGCAAAGCTGTTCATGCAGTATATAACAGAATATAAACAGAATGCATTACATCACGAGACGTGTAGCTCTTTATTTAATTACATTTAAATAAATTAGCACAAAGTAATAACTCTGGACTTTTACAAGCTTTTCCTAAAGGTAGACAAGAAATGTTCATGCTCCACCACAAATACAAATAAAATAAAAGCAGCCATGATACGTAACACTCAAATGGTTTATGAAGCTTGAGGAAAGCTTGTTGATGTCTTATGAATGTTTTATGTGTTTGCATCTGAAATCAATTAATTTAAGTCATTCAGAGGAAGAAGTCATGATGTACTTTTGCCTTTCTGTTTTTTTTTTTTTTTTTTAAATCCTAAAACCAGCGAGACTTCATAATGTCTAGACAGTCAACATGGGATATGTCAATGGCTCAGCGTGATCTTTACTCTTATTTGATCTCTGATCTTAATCATATACACATCCAGCAGAAATGTCAGTGCTGACCAGAGCACAGTGCCCTGAAGTCACACTAGAAATGAATTCAGAGACCTTGAAAGGTTCACAATCAGAGCAATAAAGTTTTGGGCTGAACATGATTATCAGGGGACGCATCATAACGACTTCTGTAAAGCAATAAAACACGTCTGTGTTTTGGTGGCCTCCTGTCTGGATAGAATAGCCTGAAGCCTGTTATATCTCTGAAATAATGACTCTGGGAGAAGAACATTTCCAACGAAGAACTCGAGGAGGAACACAAAAGTATAAGGGCTAAAATGATACCTTTTTGAAATGGTTCACTTAAACACCATTTTTACACAATTTTCACTTACCTCAGATGCTCTTCATCAGCCAAGACAATTAGAGTTCATTTTGCTTCTTTAGTTTACAACTGAAACTGTGAGTCTAACATTGCTAGTAAACACTAGAACTTAATAGTCACCTAAACATCCAACTTCTTTCTGTCAATATATGTCACTAAATCATCTCTCACTGACTAGTCAATGTAGTTTAGGACACAGCATCTCTTACTGTGAGTGTTAAACAGATAACAAAAACTAGTGTATTAACTAGTCAGTGAGACCTTAATTAAGATCTGGATGTGATTTGAGAGACATTTACTGGGTTATTTTGGTGAGTTCAGAGTTATTTTATATTATGAGCCTTGCAGCTCCAGTTCAAAGCTAAATAAGCTACATTTGGGGTCCAAACATGTCTTGGCTAATTGACCTAGCCTGGTAAGTGTAAAAACAATGTATATATGATTTCTGGGTAAACCATTTGTTTATGTTCTTGTAACTTGTCAAACTGTTGCAAAATGTCTTAGTGTGGTATTTTTCAACTAAAACTCCAGCTCAGTAAGGTCTTATTAATGAGTTGAAAGATTGTGTTAAAGCAGGAAAACCTTAAAATGTGCAAAACAAGGGGGCTCCAGCACCAGGGACGGGAAACAGTGTCTAAATATGTTCAGCAACTACCAGCAGTAATGTTAATGAAACAAATCAATCTCCAAATTGATTATTTAATTTCTCCATGGAATTCATTGTTTGAGTCACGCAAGTAAGCAAATCATTCCGTTTTATTGATTAAAGCCCATGCTTGGACAACTAGCTTTAATTTCCTAAATAAATTGCTTTACGTACAAATGTATGGATCTGGAGTTGTACTGGAAGCTGCTATGGCAAGCTAGAGCTGACTGCGCCAAATCAATTCCCCACTGAATGGAAGCTTGTGCTGATTTCAGATGCTGGGTTTGCACTTCAGCATGGAGTCATATGGGCCCGGGCTGGAGTCGGCCCCACTGGTTAACCTCAGAGCACCAATGATGGATTATTATTGGGAGTAGAAGACCCTGAGAATAATTCTGCAGTGTCAAGACCTTTTCAGCACTGCACAATGAGGCATTTCTATTACACTCTACCTGGTAAGTTATTGAGCTGAAAAAAGGGCTAAGGTTAGAGAACAGAGTTACAGATGACAGTGTTAGCGTTTGGAGTCAGTCAGTGCAAATGTATTCTGTGACTAGGCAAGTTATTGTGCTTTATTGTTTTGTAAAGAGCAAATATATATGTATATATGTGTGTGTGTGTGTGTGTGTGTGTGTGTGTGTGCGCGCGCATATATATACCGTATATATATATATAAATATACCGTGTATAT
>BRDA01026147.1:0-10291 GCA_036984385.1 Crenuchus spilurus
TTATTATTATTATTATTATTATTATTATTATTATTATTATTATTGCATATATTGTGTTATACTTTTACATGCCTTTAAAACCTTGTTGAATGTTCTTTATGGATGCACGGATGTTTGTTGTTCATGTTGTTTAAGAGGTATCACTCAGAATTTATATCTCTATCTAAACAGTCATGAATAACTTTAATACTAACAAAGATATGGTGATGAAACTTTTATTAAATATACATCAGTCTGTGTCATAGATGCACAATTCTCAGGGTGAAATAACCAACATCATGTGCTGTCTATGAGGATAACTGTGGATTGTAATGTCTCAGTGCAGCCACAGGTGACTGATGAAGAAGTCTGAATGGGCACCGGCCTCTACTCTGACAGCTGCTTCTATTAGTCATCAGAAATTAACACCCGTCTACCTGTACTATAAACATGCTAGTATTTTTCACACACATGCTACTTGCTAGGCATTTACAGCGTACTATTATTAAAGTGAATACAAGTCCAACATTGTCTCATAACATGGATTTTGCCCTCCAAACCGCACTGTTTCTGAGGCCAAGTGAGTATGAATCTGACATGCTGAAATAATCCATATAATCTCAAAAAAGGCACATTTTGACAAAACATTGCGTGCAGTTTGACCTTAATCAGTGTAGTGCATGCCAGTTATGTAGGCAAGATCAACTAGAAATTGCAATAAAAGAATTGAGAGTGGAGATAAAAACATACCATGAAGAAAAAGCTCTTTGAATTTGTGAGACTAGAGTGCACACTATCGTCTACATAATAAAGAAAAGCTTTTTAGTTTTAATGTCTCATGGAGTGATGACTGTTTTGTATCATTTATTACCTTTGAAGTGCTTATACATTTTCAATAATAATAATAAAATCTAGATATACTGATAATACTTGTATATATCTATAAGTCTTGTAACAGTGGCACATCTGAAGGTCTGGAACAGTAATAGAAGATCCAATAATCATAGTCAATGTGTTGGATGCAAATTTAGCAAATTTGTTTTTATGTTACTGCTGATTGGTGTATTGTGATATCACCAGAACTCTAAAATTATTGTATGTAATATGCCAATGTGAGCTCATATTAGCAAGCTAATAACAAAACTCTTTTCAATGATGCTCAGAACACTCTTGTTGTTTAGATTTTCTTTACCAATGACAGCTGGTTGACTTCAGCCAGTCATCATGCCTGTTCCAAAAACCATCTATAGCCACATCTGCTTTAACACCATCCTTCCTAGAATTCTGAGCATTTATATTTCCAGTTTCCACAATCACTATAAACACTACATTGCACTCAGTCTTTCTGAAGTCTTGTCATCATGCTAGTGAGTGCAATTTGGAGCACTGTTATTTTCTTGTGTCCATGGTTTACTATGATTACCAGTTTTTTTTTTTTTACTATATCTCTGGCTGTTCTTTTTGCTTTGTTTGCTTTTGTCAATAGACCTTTGAGCATTTGTAAATCTGTATCCTTACTAATGTACTGCACTCAAAACCCATACTGATACAAAAAAACAAGCAACTTTGACATGAGCAATGAACAATTTTCCAAACAGTAATCTTAATAGTCACAAGGCCGAACTTAATAATCCAGTGTTTTGCATATTTCATATATTTGGAGCCAAAGTGAAATATAAATAAAAAGAATGCAGTGCCTTTTGCTGAAAAGTATCTCCATTTTCCCCTCTGTCTCATCTGTCATGTAGTGTAGCGGAGCCTCTTATTTCATTTTGAATAATTTAGCAGGCTGCCTGCTCTTTTCATTTGCAGAATCTGTGAGAACAGGCCTGCACACTGTGGTCCACTCTGCTGAAATTTCCGGGCCGCCACAAATATTCACTCCTGTCACCTTTGTAAAAGTTAATGACTTTGTAAGCACCACAGATTTACATGGGAGACGTCTGCTGACCAGCAGAGAGATTCTGATGCACTCGGCTCGAGATGACTGGCAGCAGAAGTAATCTGCGGAAAGAGCAACAACTGCTGGCAAAATGTCAAGTGGAAACACTGGGATATCTGTGATATATGCTCAGTCAGGCCTTGTTTTATTTTGTGATTCGGAAGAGGATTTACAATGCTTGGCCATACGTTGCCACTGAAACTATGAGGAGCAATGTTCCTTGATTGAACAAAGCTGGATGTTTATAACCTTCCTCAGTCTGTTTGACGTAAGGTCATGTGTAATGGCCACTGAGCACAGTGTCGGTTGGAGATGCACTGAACAGCATGTCAATAGGAGCAGCATGTCCATAGCCTCCACATTACACCAAGCTACAAGGTCACCCATGACCCCGAGCTCCACCGCAGTACACCATCAGCACTGCAGATAGGGAACACTTTCAGAAACGTGACAGACCTGTTACCTGCAACTTTGTACACTTTCATAGGTTACACTTACAAGGGTTTGAGCTCATGCATATATTGGTAACATGTATATTGATCAGTCATAACGTTAAAACCATCAAAACTTGTATCTACACACATTATACATTTTATAAGATATAGGTGCAGTTTGTAGTTCTACATGTACAGATGTAGACCATCTGGTTCTCTGCATACATCATTAGCCTCATTTCACTCTGTCCTTCAGCACCATGGACAGCACCACCAGAGCAGATATTATTTGGGTGGTGGATTACTCTCAGCACTGCAGTGACAGTGACGTGGTGATGGTGTGTTAGTGTGTGTTGTGCTGGTACAAGTGGGTCAGCAGATCTGCTGGAATTTATAAAAACCTCAGTGGTACTGTTGTATGGAGAATTGTCCACCAACCAAAAAGCAGCATCCTGTGACCCCCAATGAAGGACTAGAATAAGACCAACACAAACTATGCAGTAACAGATGAGCTTCTGTTTCTGACTTTACATCTACAAGGTGGACCAACAAGCTATGTGTATCTAGTAAAGTGGACAGTGAGATAACACAGAGTTTTAGAAGCTCTGCTATGGCTCCTCTCATACCAGGGAAACACACTAACATATGACCACCACAAAAGTGTCTCTGCAGTGCTGAGAATGATATGCCACACAAGAAATACCTGCTCTGTGGTGGATTACAGCCTGTAGTGCACCTACATATGCTGATAAAATTGATAATAAGGAGGTTGTTTTAATGTTATGGCTGACCTGTTGTTTCACTACCTTGTATTTTTTTTTTGTTCCAGTGCTAATATATGTAGATGACTGGACATGCTATCGCAGCCACAAGCTAATGCTAGCGCTAATGCTAGCCATGCTACAAAGTGCTAAATTATGATGGGGCTACATTATCACAATTTGATGTGATGTACCCCTACTATTCATGTGTTTTGAAAATACTTTTTTTTTATTTAAAAACAAAAGATTTCAGCCTCTTTAGAGACTATTTACTCAGGTTGGATTTGATTTAATATGCTCACTCTGGAGTGCACAGCTCATAAAACAGGCAGCCTGAGTCTAATTTCCTGATGACAAAACCACTATGGGGATAAGGTTAAAAAGTAGCATAGAGAATGGATATGACCTTAATGCTATTAGATTATAAAACTGAAAAGTTGTGAATTTTTCATTTCAATATGACTTTGGTTGTAAGCCAATTATAAGTTTGACATTATAAAACCATGCAATGAAGCTTACACTGTCTGGCATTATAGCCCGTTAATTTGCAAGGGAAGTTATAGTATCCTCTTGAGCTCAAATATAATATGAAACATGACAGTCCACTCAGGCATGATGGTACTTACTGCAGCAGTCTGGCGTAAACTCCAGCTCAATCTAGACACCAAGGAGCCTACACCCAGGCTCTTAAAAGACTTTTTTTTTTTTTTGTAACGTGTAATCCCAATCCTTGTGGACCAAAGCTCTTGATTTTCTGTAATGATAGTTGACATTATACTACAGCTTTGAGCGTCGCACAGCGTATGTGCTGGGTGGACATATTTGCATTCACCAATGCCTCAGAGATGAGCTAGCTCTTCATTAAAACCAGCTAAAAATCCACATGCCCACAGCACTCTAAACTTTCACCTGCTGGGACCTGTCAAAAGCACTTAGAAGGCTCTGCCATACACTTCACAGAGAATTATACATGGGGTTCTCCTCATATAATGCAGAACGAACACTGGCATACGAATACAAGTCTGTTAAAAATTTGTAGATACTAAAAGGACAATGGAGCGTGTTTCACTTTGTTTTACTTCACTTTGCTGGTAGCAGCAGACTGCAGTACATGTCTCAATTTATTTATTTATTCATTTTATTTCCTATCTTGGAGGTGGTGCTAACAGTGCACGCCATGATATGCATTTGCTGACCCAGGAGTCATTAAAATGCTTGAACCTGAGTCCATACATTTAGCAGGTGCTGGTGGACATTAAAAAGTGCAATATTGTACAAAGAGAGATAGCGTCAGCACACAATAGTGCTGAAAATGATATCTAATGTGACCTCGCCTCTCCAAAATTCTTTACCCGACACAACAGGAGCAGTACCGGTTTGTGCATTTTGGAGCACACCCAACCTGGCCTGACTTTGCGTGTTGGGCAGCACTACTATAGTTGGCTACATTATAAGCTTTCTCCATTTGTTTGTGCATCCCTGAGAGCCTGAACGAGAGAGAAGAAGAGCAGGTTGCTAAGTAACCACTTACTGCGAACACAGTTCCAACCACCTTGTATTCTGCACAAATTGTGAAGAAAGTACAGCCTGTGTGCATTTAAGCTATAGTTTATTACCCATACTTGGCTTTCATGGAGGAAAAAAACAACAACTTGCAAGTGCAAAAATGTTCTCTGACACACTTTGCCTGATTTAGCAAATGCTTTATAAGCCATTTCAGCTATAGCGACCACAAAGAAAAAAAAAAGCCTTAATGAAGAAATTGAGCTATGAGCTACTACACCCATAATAATGTCAATTAAGTCTGCTCAGAATTACATATCACTTAATGTTTCCATCTATAAGCCTTCACCTCATATGCACTTCATTCATTAAGACTATAAAGGGTTCCCACTCATAGCAAGTGGAGTGATTTAAATCTTGTACAGTGGAGAACTCCTTCTGGCTCATCTGTTTGGGTGAGTAAATAAACACACACCCATTATATTTTCTGTGCATGTGTGTATATTTGCATATGTCTTAGTCTCGTGCCCACTTGCTGTTTTGTTTATTTTCTGTTGTCTCTGCCCTCATCACGTCATGCCCTGTCTCGTAATTGTCTACACATGTCATGTCATCGCACAGCCCTGGACCCTCATCCCTGTTTTGATTATGTTTAATTTAAAGGTTCCCTTGTGTCTCACAGTCCTCGTCCATCATTGTATTGTCAACCAGTATTGTCTTCTTGTATGTTATCCAAGCCATCCTCTTGTCCAGTTATCACACCTATAGTTTGAGTTTCAGTTTGAGTTTATTCATATTTAACTGCCTGTATAAAAAGTAAATTATGGTTGATGATTGTTGTTTTCTGGCAATTGAGGTCATTAAAATGTGACAATGAAATAATAAAAATTATTGTGTAAGGCATTAGATAGAGTACACACACACACACACACACACACACACACACACACACACACACACACAAATAAACATACATACAGTACATATAGGCTTATATAGAATATATAGATAGATGTATTTTCTGGATTACACTTCTGTATGTCTAGTACCTCTACTACTATTTGTAATTTTAAACCACACTTAGTACTATTATCATTATTAGATAATTGCCTGATTGCTTGATCATAGTTGTTTTCTACTGCAGACAGCTTGGGAATTGTGTGAGTTTGGATTTAGGCAAATTTGTATCATTAAAAGAAAGCAGAAAACCTTTTTTTTGAGAGACAGCATGTGTGTTATGCAACTAATAAAAGCTCTTGGTAGTATAACACCTTTAAACTTGGTAATATAGCACCTTTAAAAGGCACAAAGGGTAATGTTTGTTTATCCATGCTCTGTGATCTCTGGTCCCAGAGGAAAATGTTATTGCTCAAAGGTTGTTTTTTTTGGTGTATTAGTAGACTTAATGGAGATTCTCCAAAAGAAAGTCTTAAAAAAAATAGTATGAGACAAAAAAGACATGAGCTACTTCTGGCCCAGTTAAATGTTAACAGCAACTTAGTAGATTCTTAGTTGTGAATGAGCAGTAGCTGAGCTTATATTGAGATTTCTGTCTGTATTGAGTGTTTTCTGAGCAGTTTGAGATTGCTGACATTACTGAAGTCTATTTCTCAGGAGAAATGTCTGAACAGCAGGAGATATAAGCTAACATTTCATTTGTGTTTCCATCTGATCTCATTGTCGTATTGGAGAAACTATTTAGGTGATAAGAAGGTCTCCTTTTTGATTTTTCTTTTAGAGGTCACTTAGAATCTACTAAGCATTGATTGCTAGGAAGCAAGATAATCAGGCAATATGGCCACTTTTGGCTTGGACTTCAACCCTTTCACAAATACAGTCCCACCAGTGGGACTGGCCATGACTGGTTTCTGGTTAGTATCCCACCAATGGGATTCACAAGCTACATGAATGGTCAGATTTGAGCACTTATGCAGCAACTTCAGTTTGACAGTCCAATTCTTGTAGTTTCTTATGGCAGCCAAAACATTCTGTATTGTACTGAAAAGTATTTGAGTCATGTAGTCATCTATAGCTGCAGTTTGGTACACTAGAGGATATAGTTTTTGCTTCTGGTTGCCTGCATGCTGTTACTACCTCAGTAAGTGACCTACAAGGTGTGTCTCTGTTTTGAGTTTTCTTACTGTGTACTTCATATATGCACTTTTTAATTTTTTTGTGCAGACATAAACATCAATAATACCAGTCTTAGACTGGAATGCAATGTTAGTGCTATAGACAGAGATAGATAGTTAATGTTTTATGAAATCTGAATATGATATAATTATTAGACTAATAAGGGTTAAATTAGGTTTTCCAGAAGAAGAAAGTGTAAGTAAAAAAAAAACTACAGACTTTGCAAAAAAAGTAAAAAATAAAAAACTAAAAAAATTAATTAATTAAAAAAAAGCATAAAAATCAGGGTAGATAGATGTGAAAATCACCATTACAAATGTTGGAGTGCCACAACAACCAGATATACAATATAAGATGATAGAAATATTTACAATAATGACAAACCTGCTGTAACAATATCAGACTGATATATTACATAGTTAGTAGCCACAGAAGAACATAGTCCTCTATACACAGTTGCAAGGAAAGTAATAAACTAATAGTGCACACAAATGATATGTTTTCAGTTTTTTTAAAACATTAGATCAAGCCTTTAGCTTAATTTAGCACTTCATTAAAGTGTTATTGCACACATGTAATGTTGGCCAATTATGCTGAATTGAAGACCTAGAAATTCTGATTAAAAAGTACAAAAACAGCTGAATTGGTTACTATAACTTGCCCTAGTGTCAGTGTGTGTATGTCTGTTGGTGTGTGGTCAGCAATTGTCCAGACTACAGCTAGAATAGTTGAATGCCCTGCCCAGCACCCAGTGAAGTGGTATGGGGACTCACCATGACCCTGAACAGGATTAAGCAGTTAAGAAGATGGATGAATGGATGGAGAAAAAAAACAGCTAATTAAAAATGTGTAATGGTTGCAATTTGTCCACTTGTCATCTATTGCGTCTGGTTAAACATACTTGGCTGATGATGTTTGTGTTACCGAACTTTTGCATTCTGGAACCACAGTCATGCTACATACTAAAACAATCACCCTCTTGAGATAGCCTGAAGGTTAGAGAACTGGACTTGAGGTTGAAAGGAAATTGGCTCAATTCTATGAGCCAGCAGTCCACAGTTGAAGCATGTCCTGATATTGCCAAGTGACCCATAGTCCTGGGTCAACAGGTGAGGTGCTTAAACTAAACTTGTTCAACCAATCAGCTTTGCTGTCCCGCCCCTGTTTTTTTTTTTACCTCAACACTGCCTTTTTAAGTTTCCCCCCCTCAGCACAGCCAAGCTCCTGTATTACGGCATCTCCTGTCTATTATTATTATATTATAATCATCATCAATAGTGGTAGGTAAGCCTATTATCATTACTAGGCTATTGTTATAATTGGCAGTAGCACCAGACTTCTAATGTGAGTTTATTATTATTATTTTATTATTTTATTTTTATTATTATTATTATTATTATTATTATTATTATTATTATTATTATTATTACTACTACTACTAGGTGTAAGAGTAATTTCTCCACTTTTATTTGTGAAATAATTTGGATGTGTTTTTAGTTCTTAGTTGTTTTTAATAAAGTTTATGATGCTTGCAAGTGTGTGTGTGTGTGTGTGTGTGTGTGTGTGTGTGTGTGTGTATGTGGTGACGTGTCTGGGGCTCAGATCAGAGTCAGGACTTTTTTTGCAGGAAAATCATTTTTATTTTATGATTTTACGATTGTAGTTCTTTGGGTGTGTCTGTGTGTGTGTGTGTGTGTGTGTGTTACCACTCGTGCGGTAGTTGTAACACAATGAAAATACAGATTAAACAGCTAACTGCAGGCCTAGCAGTTGAAAATTAAAAATTAAACTATCTAGGGCTGAGATAGGAAGTCTTTATAAATACCTTATTGTGTTGTTAGTATTTAAAAAGACTGTTTTTAATGAATAAGCATTTAGATAGATAACAGCAGAGCTCACAAACACTTGACGACAGAAATAGAGCGAATGAGCTACCGCGTGTCCAGACTTTTACATAGCACTGATGTCGCTTTGGTTCAGAATACTGCTGTCTGATTAGTGGATTTGAAATGAAACTTTGTGGTTGATTTGTTTGCATTTCAATAATCAAACAGTTTACATTACAATGGGGGTGGGCATTTGCTGCATCTTCTTTGTACTAATAGTCAATGAGTCTGGGATGTTTCGTGATGTTTAGCATGCTCACGCCCCCCGGGTGAGAACCACTGACCTATCACATAGCTAGATAGCTAGCAATAGTTAACTTGCTAGATAGCATGGTTGGACTTAGGCAAGTTCCAAGAAAACCAGGTCTAATATTTACTGGAAGATGTCTTATAGGATAACTGCTTTGCCTGAAGCAGATTTTTTTTTTAATTAACAGCAGAATAACTCAACTGATGTTATAAACTAGCTAGCTAACATGCTGCCCTGGGAACATCATACGGTTTTGTTGTCCATGGAATTTCATTATTTTGTTACTTCTGGAGAAATACATTTTATGTGAATGCTAGAAGTTATCAGCTTTATTTATGCAGTAAGGTTCCCATGCTGTCTTAGGAACATACTCCTTAGGAACATCATACAGTTGTGTTGTCCATGGAATTTCAGTGTTATGTTCAGGAGCAGCATATTTTATGTTAAAAGTAGAAATAAACATATAGAATAAACTGTTGTTTAACTTTAATTACACAGAAAGCTAGCTATTTTTTTTTATAATGCCCCATAAACAATCCAGTCCTGACCTGGGGACAATATTACAATTGTGTTATCCCTGGAATGTCACTATGTTATGTTCAGAAGCAGTATATTTTATGTTAAAAGTAGAAGTAAACATATGGAACTGATGTTTTAGCTTTAATTACACAGAAAGCTAACTATTTTTTTATAATGCCCCAGAAACATCATCCAGTCCTGACCTGGGGACATCATAAAATTGTGTTATCCCTGGAATTACATTATTTATACATTAGATATTATTTATGTTATGGGTAGTTCCAGAACTTTACTTCCACTGTTAATCTGTTACTGATATTTTATTTTGAAGTACACATTAAAGCTAGATAACAAATTATGCAGTTCCAGGAACAGCATCCTTTTTTATCCTAGGAACATTATTCCGGTGTGTTGTTCAATTTTAATGTATTATTTTACATCACCCCTGGAGCAATTAAAAATATGTCAACAGCAGAAGTTTTAAATACACTGTAAGCTCATTAGTTTCTCATACTATAACAGGATTATCATACAATCTTGGCAAAATGACAATCAGTTTTGTTAATCTGTAAACATTTATTTATTATTATTACTAAATAATATTGTATTGTCATTTACACATCCATTATACCGTATTTTCCGGACTATAAGTCGCACCAGCCATAAAATGCATAATAAAGAAGAAAAAAACATATATAAGTCGCATTTTTGGATGAAATTTATTTTATAAAGTCTTACACCAAGCACAGACTTGCCATTTGGAAAAGTAATTTAAAATAAAAATAGAAAAAAGGCACCAACAGGCTGAATAATTGAACACTGACACAACTGAGAACATGCCTGGTATGTTAACATTATTGTTATTATTATATTATTATTATTAT
>BRDA01026157.1:0-17231 GCA_036984385.1 Crenuchus spilurus
ACAGGCAGCCTTATCAGTGTAGCTGCTGTAAAACAATGTTAGAGCTCCCCCTAGTGTCAGTGTCACCACTCTACATGCAGCCTTATCAGTGTAGCTGCTGTAAAACAATGTTAGAGCTCCCCTTAGTGTCAGTGTCACCACTCTACAGGCAGCCTTATCAGTGTAGCTGCTGTAGAACAATGTTAGAGCTCCTCCTAGTGTCAGTGTCACCACTCTACAGGCATCCTGATCAGTGTAGCTGCTGTAAAACAATGTTAGAGCTCCCACTTGTGTCATGTCGCCACACTATAGGCAGTTGACGACCTGTCTGATTATATTCTTTCATCTGAAATGAAGTCGTTATTTTATTTTTTTACATTTATACTTTCAGATGCACATAGACACAGCAGTCTGCTGCAGTGCTATCTAAATATCAGCATCTTCATCTGTCATTGATAACCTTCTCGTATATTGCACAACAGTACTGATGTTAGTTGTAGTGAGGGGGTACAAAAACACAGTGTAACTGGTAGAACAACACTTCATTCTTTGCTCAATGCATCTGCAATGGATAGAAATAAAAACAATGCTGACTTCGACCTTGGCTTGAGAAAACAAATATTTTATTTCTGTTGTGAAACAGCATTGTCTGTTTTCTGTCTGAGATATCTATAATGCTATTAAATTCTGTTTAGTGTAATTTAATAGAAGGTTTATTATACATTTTATATGTTATATGAAGTGTATTGGTTAATTAATATAATTGATCTGATGCAGTGGTATTGTTGGAAAACACTAATTTTTTCACATTAATGGCCAGTATTCTTAATATATTTGACTTGTCTGCATGTATATGATAGATTTGACATATACACACAGATCATGTATGCACTTATAACTCTGTAGTGTGTCCAGTCATTTCCACAGAGGACAGGCATGTCTGCAGCTTTTCCTTCCAAACAACAATTAGACCTGATTCTACCTGAAAGCTCAAGCTTTACTGTTTGTTGAAAACAGTCCTGCCTTGTAGAAATGTTTTTCCTCTACCAGTAATGTATTTAGATGTACAGTCTTGATTTCTCATATTTCAGCATTATCATCAGCATGTATGTTCTTGCTCTCCCTCTCTCCATCTCATTATCGCTTTCTCTCTCACTGCCTTCTCTCTCTTTCTTGCGCTTGCTCTTACACTCTTCTCTCTCCCCTCTCGTCTCTTTAACTCGCTTTCTGTCATTCTTATTATCTCTCTCTCTTGCTCTCTCACATTCCCTTCTCTTTATCTCTCTCTCACTCTCTCCTGTCCTTTTCTTTCTCTATCTCACTATCTCTCATGCTCTCTCTCTCACACTCTCACTTGCTCTTGCTCTCTCTTTCTCTCTCACTCTGTGACTGTAGTGTAGTTTAGGCTGTTTTCAGGTCAGTTTCTCTGGAGTCTGATGGGGGGGGGGGGGGGTTGGTGGTGATGGTCCCCGCTCTGCTGCTCAAGCATGTTGCACATTTTCTGCCTGCTTTCAGCCTGAAGCCCCCCATAGCCCTGCAAGACCTCCTCTGAGGACTTCACTGCTCTCTATCAGACTGAGAGTCAGAGAGAGCAAGAGCTCTCTGCTGCTTCATTTATTTCTCTCTCTCTCTCTCTGTCTCTCTCTCTCTCTCTCTCTCTCTCTCTCTCTCTCTCTCTCTTCTCTCTCTCTCTCTCTCTCTCTCTCTCTCTCTCTCTCTCTCTCTCTCTCTCTCTCTCTCTCTGTCTCTCTCTCTGTCTCTCTGTCTCTCTGTCTTTGTGTGTCTCTCTGTCTCTCTGTCTTTGTGTCTCTCTCTGTCTCTCTGTCTTTGTGTCTCTCTCTGTCTCTCTCTCTTTGTCTCTCTGTCTCTGTCTCTCTCTCTCTCTCTCTCTCTCTCTCTCTCTCTCTCTCTCTCTCTGTCTCTCTCTCTTTGTCTCTCTGTCTCTGTCTCTCTGTCTGTCTCTCTCTGTCTGTCTCTCTCTGTCTGTCTCTCTCTGTCTGTCTCTCTCTGTCTCTCTGTCTATCTCTCTCTGTCTATCTCTCTCTGTCTCTGTCTCTCTCTGTCTCTCTCTCTTTCTTTCTTGATAGCTGTCTGAGTGAAGTACTAGTCAGTCTTTCACTGTCCTTAGTAATGCACCCTCATTGCTGTCATCTCTGTATTATTCCATACCATTCTGTCCTTCTGTCAGAGGCCGTCTCTGCACATCTTCAAAGAAACTTTTTCGTTTTCTGAAACACTGAAACAGTCTTTTTCTGAAAGCTTGATTGTCTTCAACTGCTGCTAGAACATTGTTTTCTCTCTGGCTTTTTTCCCTCAGGCGGTGAGTTTTCCAGGTGATTTCAGCTATGCTGCTGCTGGACTGATCTTTTTGGAGTACACCGCTAGTGCCCAGTGGTCAGCAGAGCTGCTGGTCATCACCTACGGTGGTCAACTCAAGAGTTATTTGGTCAGGTAAGCACACTCCACAGAGCCGAGTGGTCAGCTAAGCACTGGTAATAAGGATAAGTTATGAGTATTATGTGGAGTTGCCTTGTTTAAAATATGTAAAATATGCAAATTAATTATAGCCTGAATTATTAACTGGACTGTTTATTGCTGGTTTTAGATAATCTGCATTGTCCAATTATATTTTAACAATCATCCTAAACATAAAATTTACATTTTACATTTGCAGGCACATCTGCAGGCAGTCTTACCAGTGTAACTGTAGAACAGTGGTAGAGCTCCGCTTGTGTCAGTGTCACCACACTATGGGGAGATGAAGTCATGACAGATGAACTTAAACTAATTATCCTAAACACGTCCTTTACTCATCATGATTATTTTGTGCTCTGCTACAACTGACTGATGTTCTCACTTATTTGTATATGCAGCAAACCCTGTCATGTGACATCTGTGATAGTTCATTCCAAACCAGGGGTGGTCACTATATTCTGGTATGACCATATATAGGTGCTGGTCATAAAAATATAATGTTATGAAAAAGTTGATTTATTTCAGTAATTCAGTTCAAAAAGTGAAACTTGTATATTATATTCATTCATTACACACAGACTGACATATTTAAAATGTTTATTTATTTAAATGTTGACGATTATAACTGACAACTAATGAAAATCCCAAATTCAGTATCTCAGAGAATTAGAATATTACTTATAAAAAAGGATTTTAAGAAATGTTGGTCAACTGAAAAGTATGAAGATGAAAAGTATGAGCATGTACAGCTCTGTGTTTATTTGGGGCTCCTTTGGCCTGGATTACTGCAGCAGTGCGGCGTGGCATGAAGTCGGTCAGTCTGTGGCACTGCTCATGTTATGAGAGCTCAGGTTGCTCTGATAGTGGCCTTCAGCTCTTCTGAATTGTTGGGTCTGGTGTATCACATCTTCCTCTTCACCATAGTACATAGATTTTCTGTGGGGTTAAGGTCAGGCGAGTTCACTGGCCAACTAAGAACAGGGATACCATGGTCCTTAAACCAGGTACTGGTAGCTTTGGCGCTGTGTGCCGGTGCCAAGTCCTGTTGGAAAATGAAATCTGCATTTCCATAAAGTTGGTCAGCAGCAGGAAGCATGGAGTGCTCTGAAATTTCCTGGTAGACAACTGTGTTGACCTTGAACATCAGAAAACACAATGGACCTTTTATGTTCTCTGGTAAAAGTAAATTTTGCATTTTGTCAGCAGTCATAGCACCTGCACAACATAACCTACAAACCTGGAAATCAAGGTCCCAGAGTCTGGAGGAAGAGAGTAGAGGCACACAATCCACACTGCTTGAGGTCCAGTGTAAGCTGACCACAGTCAGTGATGGTTTGGGGTGCTATGTCATCTGCTGGTGTTGGTCCATTGTGTTTTCTGAGGTCCAAAATCAACACAGTTGTCTACCAGGAAATTTCACAGCACTTCATACTTTTCATCTTCATACTTTTCAGTTGGCCAACATTTCTAAAAATCCTTTTTTTGGTATTGGTCTTAAGTAATATTCAAATTTTCTGAGATACTGAATTTGGGATTTCATTAGTTGTCAGTTATAATCATCAACATTTAAATAAATAAACATTTTAAATACGTCAGTCTGTGTGTAATGAATGAATATAATATACAAGTTTCACTTCTTTAATAGAATCACTGAAATCAACTTTTTCATGATATTCTCATTTTATGACCAGCACCTGTATATTGGCCACTATGCACCCCATTCTCTAAATATCTGCATCAGCCATTCAACAACCCATGAAATCTGAATATTTATTATAAATGTTGAATCTGCTTCATTATGTACACTCAACTGCCAATTTGAACATATGCGGTGTGAAATGTGCTCAGGTTTATACACTAGATGTCCAAATGTTTGGGGACACTCCTTCTCATGAGTATATTCAGCTACTTTAAGTTTCTCTCACTGCTGTCACTGATATACAAATACACACAGCTTGTCTAGTCCCTGTACAGAAGTACTGCCAATAGAAAGGACTCTGGGCAGATAAACATGAACCTTTGGCACCATGCCTAATGCCAGGTTTGGACTAGAGAGGTATAAACCCCCATCATTGAGCTGTGGAACTGTGTTCTCTGGAATGATGGTGATTCATCCAGTACTTTTGGGATGAGTGGGGTGGTGATCATCAAACATACTAATGTTACTGAGTGCAATCAAATCCTCACAGCAATTATCCAGAATCTAGCCTTCTCTGGATGGTAGAGACAGTTACTCCAACAAACTCTTTTTTTTAATACCATTGATTTCAGAAGAAGAGTGAGCTGCTCTGTGCAGCTCTGTGTTAGAAGCTGTAATCTGGTCTAGCTCATAATGTAGTTCACTGCTGGCCATTAAAATTGCAACGGTGGGGAAAAATGACCCATATTTGTCAGAGTCTTGGGTGAAATGGTAGATCAAGACAGACACAATTCTGACAGCACCCTTGCATTTATATGAGGGTCCAGCTCCAGGCGATATGGTTTGGAGGCACATTGGGTTCCTAATCTTGCCTCATATGCATTTCCACCACTTTGACCACATTACACATTTGTTGGAGTCTGAGGCGATATCTATAGAGGTGCCTTGGAACTGTACTCCAGCAGGACAATACTTTTCCACTTTTGGCCCCAGACACCAGCTGTCTTGGATGAGATTTTTTACATTTTTTACCCAATTTTCTCCCTTTCCCAATGTGGTACCCCGACCCGATAGTGGCTCTCCCCATCACTTTGCACTGTCCCTGACTCTAGGAGAGTGAAGACATGCACACCCCTTCTTCATTGCGCGTGATGCAGCCACCGCCTCTTTTCTAACTACCTCTTTATACACCATCCTCGGGTGAGCCAACGCGCTCTTAGGGCCTCTAGTTTTGAATGGACCAATCAGTAGACACTTGAGCCAGCAGACACTGCAATGTGAGAGTGATGGGGAGAGTGAGAGCACCATCTACCCGCCCAGAGAGAGCACTGCCAATTTTGCTCTCTTGGGCTCCGGGTGTTGATGGCATACAGCATGACCAGGATTCAAACTCGCGATCTTCTGGTCATAGTGTCAGCGTCTTAGCCTGCCAAGCCACTCTGGTCCCCATGCATGAATTTTGAATGGAATGCAATGTAGCTTCTGTGCACAAACATGCATTAAGAGTCTTCCGCTGCATGCCAGACTGTGGAAGCTGTTATCTCCACCCATGCTGGACTCACCTGGTACATACTGATTATTATGTTTTTCAGCAAGCCTCAGTGAGCCGTGTTTGTAATCATGTATGTATGCCAAGTGCCATGAGCAATCTTACAAATGAGTTAATGGGCAGCAGTTTCAAAATGTAGTTAAATTCATCTGATTATAAATTCAATAAAAAAGAGCCAAACATCAATTCTGGTGATGTAACAAACACAGAGCGCATACAGAGTGTTACCTTAAGATATTGTTTTTAATGGTGTACATGATCACAGTGTAAACTTATTCCTCTGATGTGGTCTCTAATTGTGTGTGTATGGGGCTTTGTGTTTCTCCCCGGTGGGGACTAAAAGTCCTCATAATGATATGAATGCATGTCAGATGTGTAAAAGTGGGGACATTTTCTTGGTCCTCACAAGAATTGTGCCATTTTCAAGTTTTTTTTTTTTAATTAAAAAAATGACATTTGCTTGCTAATGTGAAGTTTAGGTTTATTTTTCCTCAGTATTATGGAAGGGAATGGAATGTCCTTACTATTACAGTATTACCAAAGTGTGTTTATGTGTATGTACCAGGTTTATGCCATGTTGTGGGGACCAAAACCTGTTTAAACACTCAGGTTAGGGACATTTCTTCCTTGCAGGACTACAAAGCTGGTCCTGCAACATTAATCATGACATTTTAAGATGAAGATGTGTTTTGAGGTTAAATTTAAAGTTTTAAAGTTTGAGTAAGTCTATGTAATGTCCCCACAATTCACAGAAAAGTGTTTGTGTGTGTGTGTGTTGTGCTGCGTTATTATACTTTTTGGAAGTTTGGTGAAATATGGATCAAATAAGGCATCAATACCTAATTAGCAACCAAGTAAACCTTCTTTTTGGCATTTTATTCCCATTCTGTCAGATGAAATTCCTTTAAATGAATATGGATGGGCATCCTCAGCAGGCCGACTTTGGATTTTTGTTTACTTCACTTCTAGCAAAATCACCCTAGAACACTGAGCTCACATTTTAAGCTTGAGTTTACTTCTTTTGCTGGACTTGCTTTCAAAGGAAAACATGCAAAATATGGAGCTTCTGGATTATTTATTTATTATTTGAAGTTCTCAGCTCAGCACGTCTTCAGCTTTTCAAAGTCTTCATGTCTCCCAAATTCCAGAAGTCTGATTTCTTGAGTGCAGTTTTAAATTTTTCCATGTCCTCAGTGGGACACTTTGAAGTCTTGAATGAAAGCTGTGTTGGGTTTTATTTTCCCTCATTACAATTGTGTGTGGGAGTAATTGTGATTTGGAGTTTTCAAAGCTGTTTGGATACATTTCCATCTAGTACTGTAATGGTTTTCTCTAGGCACTAATGTGTGAAGCACCCTGATGACTATTTGAAACAGTTGAGGGCCTTATTAACTGCTTTTGTCCTTCACCCTCTTGTGATAAGGAAATGTGAACAGTATACATCCATAGTGAAAATGAAGTTTATGCCTGTTAGCCAGCATTTGCTTTTACTTTTGTGTACTGCGTGTTGCCATATGACTGTTTTTTTTTTTTTTTTTACAAAATTAGAATATTTTGTTTATAATTTAATTTTAAAAAGTAAACTGTCATTTTATATTTATTACATGTAAAGTGACATATTTCAATCCTTTTTGTTCTAATGTTGATTAGTTTGGCTTATAGCTCATGATAATCAGAAATCCAGAATCTTAAATTACTAGAATTGTTTTGAGTGGGTTAGGTGTCTTGCTCAAGGGCACTTCAGTCATGACCTGCACAGGGATTGAAGCGGCAACCTTCTGGTTACAAGACCAGATCCCTAAACACCAGACCACAGCTGTCCCTGTATCAGAAACCACATGCAGTGACATGCAAACATTTGGGTACCTCTGGTCAAAATTTCTGGTTCAATGAGTACTTAGGTGGGTAGAAGATGAACTGATCTCCAAAAGACAGAGTTAAAGAAGAAACACGTGTCATACATTTTAAACAAGATTTAATACATTTTTACAATTTAAAGTGAAGAAAAGGAACACCATGCTAAAGAGATTTGAGCTTTTCATTAACTTTTGTTTACAGTCATCATTGGGAAAGGCCAGATGATGCACATTTCAAAGTTTTACCAATGCTTGTTCCAACCATCAGGAGCTATGAGTTTCGATAGGCAGCTGCTGAGCACTCTGAAAATTAAAATAATTGATGCCCAAAAAAGTAGGAGAAGGTCTTAAGAAGATGGCAGTAAACCAGAACAGTGGGCAACATGGTCTGTAATAGCAGGAAAACTTTAGATATAAACTGCTGTTAGGTTTGCTGGAAAGATGAATCAGAACCTGTTTGACTGCAAAAAAACCATGAAGAGTCTGGAGTGGTGGTGCACTGTTCTACTCCGCAGTGACACCAGCACAAATATGACCTTCATGGAAGAGTCCTCAGTAGAAAACCTTTCCCCTGTCCTCACTGTAGAATTAAACAACTATTTTTACAGGCAGTTAATATTTAGATAACTGCCGAAAATCCGATTTTGTCTGAAATCTGTTGTTTACGCGCTGATATTCAGAAATCCAGATCTGCAGAAGTCAGACAGATTTCTGCTTTACAGTCAGCCAATAAACTCTCAGAAGACACACATGACATACAAGGGTTGGACAATGAAAGTGAAACAGCTGTCATTTTAGTGTGGAAGGTTTCATGGCTAAATTGGACCAGTCAGGTGGCCAATCTTCATTAATGTCACATTGCACCAGTAAGAGCAGAGTGTGAAGGCTCTCTTTACAAATCAGAGTATGCTGCTTACATGACCACTCAAATAATCAAATAACTGCAGAAATGTGATTATCATTGGATTATTAAGGGCATGTAAACACACTCTGTGTCAGAAGTTTGCAAATAAACATCTAAACAAACCTGTTGTAGAAACAGTTCCTGGGGTCTGATGAAGTAGATTTTTTTGGCTGCAGTGAGCAAATGTATGTTTAGAGAGAAAAGGATAATCAAATGAATGAATAACTTGGCACAATGCTAGTCACTGCTTGTTAGCTACTTTCACCTCATAGCTTCAGTACAAAACTAAAAGAAGCTAACTTTAAACCCCAAACTCGTCTAATTGACTACATTTCATGTCGGGTTAAAACTGTGAACTATGATTTTTTATGTAAACATGAATTTTTATGTTTTTACTTTGTTATTGAAGTTCCTAAGTATTCTAATAGTCTTTTATTTGTATTTGATTTTCAGCATGGGAACCAATCAGGGCTTCCAGGAGAGCCACAACTTCAGCTTTTCAACCCATTACTTTAATGGTGTGACCACCGCAAGCTACCATCCAGGACACAGGTGAGAAAAATAACTTGATTTCTCCTAAAAAACCTGTCCCCTTTTGAGAAAGCAGTGATCTTTGATCAGATTTCTGGCTGGTATCAGTAATTGAACTTTGCATAATGACAGTAAATAAAGATTATTGTTACACAATTATATGGTGACCATTTAGACTGTTATAGTAAATTTAGTGAATTACCTGCTTTTAGTGATGAATATGGCCTCAGCTGCTGATATGACATTAAAAACATTCATACAGCGTGGCCCTTAACTTGCTCAGTGTGGATGTCTTAAACTTTGCGACATATTTGGTTTTAAATGTAAAAGGAATATTTGATTATTAATACACTGCAAAATGTCTAAATAAGTATTTCTCACCAGAGTAAAATCACAGAAATAATAATAAAAGTTTTATTTTTACTGTGTACAGGAGCATTTAGCCTGTCACCAGGGGGCAGTATTAGTTCAGATTGTGTGTGTGTGTGTGTGTGTGTGTGTGTGTGTGTGTGTGTGTGTGTGTGTGTGTGTGTGTGTGTGTGTGTGAGACTGGATTAGCTGTGTGGCTGCCTGCTTTCTTGTCTTATCACACTCTCACACTGGTCTTTGGCTTAACTGATGAGAAGTTTCTGGAAGGTCTGGCTTTGACACAGTCTTCTTCTTCCTCTCCCTCACTCTCATTTGTCCTAATCTACAGGCCCCTTCTCTCCAAACGTGCTCTGTCTGTCTGTCTGTCTCTCTTCCTCATTTTCACTCTCTCTCTCTCTCTCTCTCTCTCTTTGTCACTCACCCTAATTTCATCCAAAAATCTTTATTTCATATACACACTATATGGCCAGATGTTTGTGGACACCCCCTCTAATGAACACGTTCAGCCATTTTTAGGTGTATACTTTAAGTGTACACACACAGCTTGTCTCATCTCTGTAGAGAAGAATTGTCCGTAGAAAAGACTAACTAGAGCACATAAACATGAACCTGTTGGAAGTGTGTTCTCTGGAATGTAGGTGCTTTCTCCATTACTTTTGGGATGAGGGGGCGTGATGATCATCCAACATCAAACATGCCACTCTTGTCACGGAATGCAAACAGATCCTCATAGAAATGCTCCAAAATCTGGTTGAACGTCTTCACTGGACAGTAGAGACAGTTACTCCAACAGAAGCAGGATCCATTGTTTTAATACACTTGATTTCAGAAGGATCAGTGAATGATTAGGTGTCCAAATACTTTTGTCAAAATAATGTATTTCCACCCCATATCAGAGCCAATAAATTTACTTCATTCTACTCTTATTTGACCAGAGCACCCAGTGACAATGTCTGAGCTTTGATATGAAATTACAGCACAGACTGACACTCAGCAGAAGGATGAAGAAACTGGAGATCTTCAAATGTAACCATCCGTGTCTGACTTTTGAGAGAAGTTTGGGCAGCAAAGAAAACAAAGAAATGTTTAAACGAATCAAAGCTCAGCGTTCACTAGAAGCCCAGACAACCAAACTAAAGATGTCTTATTGTGGACACCTGAAGAACACCTGAGGAGACAGCTATGTTGGAACAGTTGAAGGTAAAATAGGAAGAGGAGCAGCAACAAGATGGATGGATACAATCATAGGAATCTTAAAGGACCTATTAAAAAACCTGAAGACTCAAACAGAAGACAGGATATTGTGGAGAAACACTATCCATATGGTCAGGTCATATGGTTGATTCATTTAGAGTTTGAATAAATAACTCTGACTTGTACCTCTTGCACATTATAAGTATCACTGTGGCTACAACTGCCTCATATTAACGGCGGCATATTAACAAAATTCTGCAAAATTTTGGACTAGCAGTTGGGAAATGTGCAAAGATGCCCCATCAAACAAAATAGCTCTCACCCGAGTGTTCACACCTACCTCATAAATATTCAGTGTAAGGTTAGAGGCTGAGGAAAACGGAGTGTCGCCTCACATTTGTTAAGCTTTAGAAATAAAACCGCATACAATGTCTAAAAACTGTAAGGAGCAGTGTGTAGCCAACACCTCTGTTTATTCAGTTCTGAGCTCAAAAGTCTTGACTAGAAATGTTTAGAGTGTGTTTTCACAATATATCAGCACATCTGAAAACAGGTTTTTGTAAAGTCTAAGTTTAGAGCAGATTTAATCAGAATATAGATTTATGACACTCTTACTGTTCTGACACTGTTGTTGCTGAGTTTGTGCTGAACTAAAGCCTGTGTAACACTTTAGTAAAAAATAATTTTAGGTGTGTAATTTGTAAAAAGTCAGGGCATGTCAGACTACATCAGAGTGTCTGAAACACCCTCAGACTCTAATCCTGAACCAGAGACAACATCAGAAGTGTCTGACCTGGATTGAGCAGAACCAGAACTGGACTGTTAGTCAGTACAAAGTCCTCTTTTCAGATGAAAGTCACTTTAGTGTTTCATTAGTAAATCAGCTGCTAGAGTCTGGAGGAAGAGTGGAGAGACACACAATCCAAGTGTCTGAAGTCCAGTGTGCAGTTTCTGCAGTCTGTGATGCTTTGAGGTGTCATGTCATCTGCTGCTGTTGCTCCACTGTGTTTAGTCCAAAGTCAGCATCTACCAGAGACTTTAGAGCACTTCATGCTTCCATCTGCTGATAAGCTTTATGGAGATACTGATTTCCAGCAGAACTTAACACCTGCACACAGTGTCAACACTACTACCAAATGTTTTACTTACTATGATATCACTGTGCTTGGTTGGTCAGCCAAGTCATGAGCTATAACCCAAACTGATCAACATTAAAACAAAAAAGACTTGAAATATGTGTAATGAAATATGAAATATTAGTTTTTTTCATCTTTTTGAATTAAATTATGAATAAAAATGAATGGCATGACATTGAAATTTTGTTTGGTGTATGACTGTAAAATGTAATAATCCTTTCTTCACCTTCTTAATAATAGAAAAGAGCCTGAATTTGTATTAATTTAGTCTTTTTTATGTGTTTGTGTTCTCTTTCAGGTTACTGTTGGTAGGTGGATGTGAGTCAGGTGACAGTAAAGTGTCCAGAGCCACTCACTGTGGCATCACTGCCTGGAGAGTCTTATCAGGGGCACCATATTATAAACAAGTGACCAGTTATGAAGACGACATGAGCGCGGTTAGAACACACACACCACACACACAGTGCAGAGGGACTTCTCCATTAAGTGCAGATAACTTCATTTAAATATTCCCAGACCTGTTCACAGACCACTGATAATGGTTGTAATTTGCAAGGCTGGAGAATAATTAAATATTCAGAATAAATGTGGCTGTTAATTAATGGAGATGGTAATCATAATCTCTCAATTCTGTCCAGTCCCAGAGGAGAGGCCTTTTCAGAATGCCCAGTTTTAGACTCTTTTCCAGACAAAACAACGAGCAGGTAATTACCATTTTCTTTTTTTCTCTTTGTCTTGGAGTTAACGACAGTCTTATCACCTCTGCATTGTTAATTACTTTAACTTTTATGGCTTTAGCCTTTAGTGCCTGTTTGCTGCTTGTGACTGTGTACAATGTCTTTCCAGACATAGACAATTAGATTTTATATGTGATGATATAAATAGCATAGATTTAAATATTTAAAGTATGTTTAGATGTTTTACTCAATAAAGTGTTTAGTAAACAATATAATGTGATGGATAATATATTACAATTTAATATTTATTGTTAATATTGTTTCAAGTTATATGTCTCAATATTTAGAAAAAGGAAAAACAAGCCATTTTCTTAAAATGTCAAGGCTTTTCATCCAGACAGCAAAGCAATGTAGTTGCATTCTCGTTTTTGTGTTTGCTGCATTTCCTTAATGTAGTTGGGTTTTTCCTTAATTTTTTTTTTTGAGTTCTCAACTTTAGTTTTTGCTTTGTAAAAGTGTGGTATGACTCTGCGGGCCACCATATTTTACCCATGTGCAGGAAAGACACACACACACACACACAAAAAAAAAAAAAAAAAAAACAGTGGGAAGCTACCTTAGCCGCAGCAATTGGAGGTTAGGTGCTTTGCTTAATAGTGTTTAAGGAGGGGGAAGTGTGGTTCATCCCCCCCTATTTTTATGCCGCTCCAGGAAATCAAACAAGTGGTTTCAAGTCACATATCATACCTTTAGGCCTCTCTTGTAATATCTTTTTGGAGCTTTTTATTTTTATTGTTCATTCTTGACAGTGTACAGTTTTCGCAATATATTATAGCCATATAAAATTATTAAGTTAAATATTACTGTCATTTAAATCGCTTAATATTATACAACTGAAGAAAACTTCATGAGCCAGTTGTTTTTGGTTAGCATGTCAGCACTACTTCTGTTTAACTGTGCTGGTGAATCTGTGTTTTGTGGCGCGTGAGAAATGTCTAATATTAAACTCAGGAACTAGTATGAGTACTAGTATGGGAACTAGTACTAATATGATAAAAGTGACATTAAAAACATCGTTGTTCAGTATTATTCCGTCTTTTCACTTATTAAGAGAGCTTTTTTAAGAACAGTTGGTAAATGAGCCCCATTGTTTTCTTTCTTGTTTACTAATTACCTGAAACCTGTGAAGTTGTACAGGATGAGGCTGTTACACATGTTCTATATTCATCTGCATCTGATTGATTTGATGTTCTTGACAACAGTGGCTACACACTTCTGTTTTTTGGAATTCCAAACTGTTCTACATGTGTTTGTGCAGGACGGCGTGTTCAGGATGAGCGTTTCTCCTGACGGCTCGACGCTGGCGGTGATCCACTTCTCAGGGATGCTCAGTCTGTGGGATGTTCCATCGCTCAAGCAGAGGATCAGCTGGATGCAGGAGGAGCAGGTAATGAACTCAGTCTGCTGGGGGTCAGTAAAACATGAGCTGTGTCAGTACAACAACAGTTGTTGTTGCTCATTTTTCAGGACAAATGACCTGTTTTTATTTTTAATTAAAGAAATGTAAAGTTTCTGTAAACTGTAAAGTAAACTGTCAGACTTTTTGCCCTGAATAGTTTCATGTTATCAGAAGCCACTAATCACACCAGCGTGATCAGATCATATGTCTAGTTATAAGGGGGCGAGGGGGCGTATGCTCAATAAAATGCGTAAATCAACCAGCAGTGTGGTCACTATCTAGGTTGATCTATTTCTCGACACATTCTTGGATGAAAATGAATGTATCGAACACCCTCGACCAATTAAATTCTTTGCATTCGTATGGAAATAAGTGACAATGTCCTTATACAGTGTGCTGGAAATCACAGACATTGACCATGTGACCCGATATAGTCACTGATTTTTGCTGGGGCACACTTGATTGGCTGATTGTGTGTCCTTAGCCAATGAAAATAGTTGTTTCAAATGTTCTATGATTTTATAAATTTTATGCAAACGTGTGTAAAAAGAGTTTTATCATCAACAAAGAACAGTGATAACTTAAGAAGTTCTACCTCTGAATGAAGAATAAATCTACACTTTGATGAGATTTTATTATTTAGTACAAAATGTTTTTCAAAGTTACAATAAAATGATATGATTGTTTACATTTTTGTATACACCCATATACAAATTAGAAACCCTAGAAGTGCAGTCCTTTTACCATCAAAATTACTATATCTCTGCAGCTTCTGTGGGTCCCCTGGCCCTCAGCTATTTTTTTAGGATTTTTTACATTTCCAACTTTTACCCATGCAGTTGGGATTGAATCAGATTTCTGGTATTGTGTCAACTCTACCAGCTTTTGGTTTATTTGTGACTGAGCCTGTTTCTTGGAATTTTGTAGTAATTTTGGTAACTGCACTGTGGGTAATAGGAGGCCTGTTTGGGTGGCATTGCTTGAAACCTTCTGGAATGACACGTGTACATCAATGAGCAGAAATAAGGAAGAACACAACACGTTCTCCTTGGGATAATGCCATCCATCAGGTCGCCTGTACAGAAGAAAAATTAATAAATGTATATTGACATGAAGCACATGTGGCACTATGGTTTTGACATTAGACAAAGACAGCAAACCACCTTTATAAGAGCCCCTATAAATGTAAATGCTGTACAGTGGAATCTGTTTTTGCCGTTCTAAAGTGCCTGATGATAACTGATGCAGTATTTTCCATAAGAAATCATATAAATCCCATTAATCTTTTCCAGACACTCCTAAATATTAACAAAAATACATTTTATATATAATAACTATAGTGTTACATACAGAACACAATGAGAAATAAATATAAAAGACTAATGAAATGGATAAATGAACATTTAACATTTAACATTCACTCTTACAGGTTTACGCTCTGTTTTAGAGAGTGCTGGTGTGGTCCAGCCAGCAGCCTTTGTTTTGTATACCTGTTCTTGTGGTTCTCAGTCGCTATTTGTTTTCACACCCATTTTCAGGTGATAGTGATGCATGCCTCGCTTAGTTTTGAGTTTGTTTTGAACGTTATCAACAAGAAACAAAGTCAGAGTGATCGACGGATGTGTGGGTAGATGCTTTGTTTTAGTGAAATTAGTGGTGAGTCACGTGGGTTCAACCGGTTGGATGAACAATAACTGGGACATATTTTCTCCAAAAAAGTTGACAATAACCAAACTGTACAATAACCCAGGCAAACCGAGGTCCCACTGTACAACTACTTTCTTGTATTCAGCACATGTGAAATCTGCAGAAACCTCGCTACACTAAACCATCTCTCTTTTTGTTTCTCTCACTTTTTTATGTCTGCCTCTCTGTTTGTCTTTTTTCTTTGTGCTTTAGCCTGGATATGACGAGATCAACCCAGAGTGGAAGGCTTCACTGGAGAAAAGAAAGAAAATTAAAGGTAACTCGATCTTTAGAGGTGGGCTTTCTCATAATGTTTTATTAAAAAATTGTTCAAAATCAGAGGCAGACATTGAAGTCTTCTCATTGGCATGTGTTCTCAAAGTATACAAGCCTGCTGACAAAACGGCAAAGAACCCTCTCCTCTGAGTAAACCACTCTAAATGTGTGGACGTTCTCCTTTTTAGTGGTTCTCTGTCACCAATGTATCTGATTAATGAGGACTAATACTAGATTTGAAGTATAAATAGCAAATTCATACTCCCGACTGTACAGCAGAATCAAATTATTGAAAAAAAAAGTTTCATTTAATTATAATTTCCATATTATTAAATCAGCTAGACATAATAGTAATCTCTGCTTTTGCAGTCAGGCTTACTTTTAATCAACATGTAACCACTTCTTTATTTTGCATAATTGCCTTATAATTATTTTTAATGTTACACTTATTTTATTTACATTTGACATTTGAGGCAGTAAATGTTTGTTTATTTGAGCTCAGTCTGTGTTCATGGTCAGTTTAGGTCTACACAGTAAGTACAGACAGTAAGTAGGACAGCTGATTTGACCAATTTAGGTTACCCAGACTCATACATTACTGCAATTAACAATTGAATTGTCTATGACAATTAATTATTAGCTGAAATGTTGTAATTGTGACAACCCTACTTATTTAGGTATTTATTTGTGTTAAACTTTTGCATGTTATCCTATCAGAACTTTTACTACTTGGATAGATTATATTTGGCTTAATTATACAGACATTTTGGGCAAACAATGCTGTAAAATCCCTTTATTCACATATAGTTAGATGTATATTCTATTATTTCTGTTAGAATGGTGAGTGGAGCTCATGGCCCATTGAAAAGCATTGTTCCAGAAGGGATGGGTGTTGCCCTCTGTGGTGCACCCTATGAAACAGGGCAGGTCTAATTCAACTCTAATGGGCTATGTAAATAATGAGCATCACTATCTATACATTCATACAGGGTCAAACCAAATAACTACAAAGCTAATTATCCATTCATTTTTAACTTGTGGTGCATGTACAGTTTTCAAACAATCATCATATCATCAGTAGTAATAAAACATTTTCATTTTTATGGTTTCTGTAATGTTTCAATGGACTGTGTTGGACATTCACACATAGAAACTGTAATGTGTCCCATCGACTGCAGTGACAGACTTAAATAAAGGCCAGGTTGCATGTTTATTCCTTTAATAACATCTTTTAAATGTACACACATTCTCAGACAGAGCTTAGTGAGTTATTCTCTGTGTCGCCAGTGACAGAGAAGCAGAGAACAGAGAGCTTTAATAAAGAAGTGAGCTCACATTGTAGTGGAGGTGTTAAATTCACTCAGTGACATTTTGATCAGACACTTATATCACACATTTTCATAATACAGTACACTCAGCACCTCTCTCTCTCTCTGTCTCTCTCTCTCTCTCTGTCTCTCTCTCTCTCTCTGTCTCTCTCTCTCTGTGTCTCTGTCTCTCT
>BRDA01026158.1:0-11206 GCA_036984385.1 Crenuchus spilurus
AGCTGTGCTGTTTTCCATGATAACTCACAACTGAGTTTTCTATTGCTTTTATATAACAGCTCAGAAAATAAATGAACTAAATATAACTAAATTGAACCATGAACGTAGCGTTTACACATTTTAATATTACTATTTTCTTCAGCCAAACAAGCAGCCTTAACCACTAGGCCCCGGCTGCAGTAAAATCTATGAGATGCAAATTTCCTGACAAAATTATGTTTAGCTTTTTTATTTTTTTAATATTGTTATTTACTTTTGTTGACATTTGTTGGTCCTCTCACTGACAGCTTATCACTACCTTCACTGCACAGAACCTCTTTGCACCTTTACTGCACAGTATAAAAGGGAGAGCCCACTTAGTTTTGCCTGAAAAGTTAATCTAGCAATGTTCTAGATTTCTCTCTCCCTCTGTACCTCAATAAATGTAATGGAAAAAGCAGTGGGAGGTCAGCCAAACAGAGTTCAAGAGAAGTGATTACACTCTTTCTCTGCTTTGTCAGTAGCCCAGGAGTGCAGAACGACAAAGCTGCTTTCTGTTTGATTGCCCCAAAGAACTGGAATCAGAGTTTCTCTCACTAGCAGGCCTCAGAGATTCAACATAATCATGCTGGGAACTGGCTCAACCAACTGAGCTGCTGTCTCTGCAAGCATAGATTTTGTTTCTGTTGCTTGGAGACATCCTCAATTCATTGCCATTGTCAGAGGTACATAAGAAATAATTGGTTATGCTCTGTATAATGTGGAAAGGTATTGTTCTTCACTCCCTGTCAATGGAAAGTGACTAGATAGTCAATAGAGTGCTTATGCCAGGACACTGATATTGACTCGGTTGAACCGAGGTGAACATTTTATTGCTATTCGTTGGCTCAGGAAGCTTTAACTGCTTCTCTTCTAGACAAACATCATTATTCAAGTCATTAAAACCAAGAAGCCTCAGGCATGGATGAGAAATAGTTGAGTTCATTAGGAGAATTTTGTTTTTAGCAAATGTGACCATTACCATTTTGGCAAAACTGAGCATAATGTGAGACTTTAATGAGATCTGAACATAAATTTAAGAGGAGAGACTACAGAGGGTTTCTCAGCAGAAATTTCTGAGCAGGAGAAGATTTAATCTAATGTTTCTCATGTGTTTTCTAGGAGAAATTACTGAGAAATTGAGAAAACCTCATTTTCCTTAGGTACATATATTCAGATGTTCATTAGGAGCATTTAATCGTTATCTCCTGCTGAAACGAAACAGGAGAGGCCAGCAGCAATTCCATGCTGGTCTCAGCTGGATTATGGTGGTCAGTGTTGTTTTGGTGCTGACTTTGCAAGTCACTAAACATGTTCATGCTCCTTGACCAGCATGCCAGCATCCTAAACACAACATATGCTGGTTTTGCTGGTAGCTGGCCCATGCTGGCTTTTGTAGCAGGTCATGTCATTAGTCATTGCAATGTTGAAATGAAAATACACAAATTAACTGCATGAATATGCTTCACTCACCATGAGAGGAATGAGAAGTGAAGAGTGGAGTGAAGGATGAAGAGAATGAGAGTGCAATAGCAATAATAATAATAATAATAATAATAATAATAATAATAAATAAATAAAATATTCCAGTGAATCTGAGAATTTTTTCTTGATTAAACAACATTTAATCCAAGCAGCTTCTATCAGCTTCTGCACTTCACAACACATCTCTCTAGAAGTGTATCATGGCACAAGCAAAGGAGATTTCTGAGGAGCTCAAAAAAAATTGTTGATGATCATAAGGCTGGAAAAGTTTACGAAACCATCTCTGAAGAGTCCACAAATATGTCATATTGGATCATTTTCCTCAATAAATAAATGAACAAGTCTAATATCTGTGTCTCATTAGTTTAACTGGGTTCTCTTTACCTACTTTTAGGACTTGTGTGAACATCTGATGATGTTTTAGGTCATATTTATGCAGAAATATAGAACACTAAAGGGTTCACAAACTTTCAAGCACCACTGTATTTATACTTCTGTATAAATATATTTACATAAAGATGAAAAGAAGAGGTTTGTTGGTTATTGTAGCTTTCAGAGAACTAAATTTACAATGTCATCAAAAGCACATCTAAATAAAATCCCACACAAAAAATGTATTTATTTCATCATATATTTTTATTTCTTTGATTGTCAGAGTTCTCTGGGATGGAAGAGATTGGAAACAGCGTGGGTTTCCAAAACAACATACTTTATTATACAAAACAAACAAAACACTGTGGCTATGACTATGAAATTAAAACCATGACCATAAAACATGTTATAGTGATAAAACAATGACTCACAGAACTGTGAAAATGTCAGGAAGCTAAATAATGATTAACATATAATGAGATGGCAGGGCTGTGCAATGATGTGCCGTCACTGGGGGTGGAGACATGACGTAAAAAAGACATGTGAAAGGCGTAAACAAATGATCATGTGGATACAAGATGTCACATGGGGAAACGTAAACAAGTGAGGCATGTGGACAGACGTGGGGCAAGAGATGCAACAAGTGGCGGGAGGGTTACTTTGATCCATTCTCTGTAATTAAAGTTTCTACAACAGTGTTTTGTTGACCAGGTGGAAAATGGATCCCCATTTCTAGGTTTGTTTGAAAAAGTCTACCATTTTCAAACAATCCTTTAGTCATTTATTCAGTCATTCAGACTGGACTGAGTTGTAAATAAAATTATTAACTCTCTTTAGTATTAGGTTAAACTATTACACAGTCATGTCAGCATATTGTGAATACTTAAATAATAGTGAAAATGACGACCTATGGATCAGAGTTTTGCACAGCGGTGATCAATTTAATTTCCCTCATTGCTCTTCTTTATATATGCATATGTATTATAGAGGTTACCTGGTCCACTGTGGTGCATCAATTACTCTATCACTTGCTGGAGATGTCATTTTCCTCTGCCATCAGTGGCCAGTGGGCCACCTCTGTTATGGCATGACAAATCCATTCTTGGTACATCTTCACTACAGCGGCTTTTAAACAATTATTATAATGCCCTTTTGGACATCAATCAAATCACATCCTTTGGCAATTGTTTTGTACTCTGCTACAACTGACTAGTGTAGTCGCTTATTCATACATGCAGCAAACCTTGTCACGTGGAACGTCGAGTTCATTCCAAACCAGGGCTGGTTATAATGTTGTGATATAACTGTGTATATGTTAATAACCTTGATCAAACTGTCTCTTTTAGAAGACTTCAGTCCTTTTCTATTATCTTGCTATTCTTTCAAAGCTCACTGTATCTTTCCACATGCCGGGCTTTTTTGTTCTCTGTCCATCACTCTGTGCTTTACCCTGACTTTCACTTTCCTTTTGTATTTATTCCATATCTCTTCCCCTCACACACACACACACACACACACACACACACACACACACACACACACACCTCTGCCCACATACACTGTCATAACCTGACACAGCTTGTCACCTTTAATACCTCTTCTGACACCATGATGGCAGATGCTGATACTGATGTTGCTATACTGAGCTCAGTGGAGGCTGGAGCTGGGTGGTGATTTCCAATTCTCCCTCCATGGTGAAGCACGGAGCACTAGGAGACCTAAACCTTCATCAGTAGGAAATAGGCACACATGTCCAGTGTAAGGGCAAGTTCACAGTTTAGTTTACTGGCTCTGTTATATGACATTTATATATGTCATTTCCTGAATTGTGACTATAGCATCTGCATAGTGGAGAGTGGAGCATAATACTGTTCTTTTCTGTCTTCTGTTCTTCTACACTGCCCCATGCTTCCACTTAGTTTTTCACTTCAGACTATTACTGAGGGTGAAATCCTGACTGAGCTTCCTAGGCTAGATCCTAAAAACCAGCACAATATGATGAATTAAATCCATTCTTATTTTAAATAGCAGCCCCATCATTACGGTTCCTATTACATATCTCTTTCATTTGTTCATTTGCACATCCCAAACACCACCCAACTGGAAAACTGCCATTGTTCAACCTATTTTTAAAAGTGGCAACCAATCTGATCCTAATTATTACAGACCAATTTCCATCCACGTTCTGGTGAAACTGGTTAAGAAACAGTAAAATGATCATCCAATACTGATAATTTGTCTGAGCTAAAGTCAGGATTTTGTCCAGGTTATGGTTGCATTACGGCTGCTTTAAATTATGTTTATTCTGCTTTGGATGCCAAGCAACATTGCACTGCAATATTTATTGATATAAACAAAGACTATTCTAATAAATAGATTTGGTAACAGGGATTACAGATCATCATTTAGCCTGGTTCAGAAATGATCTTTCTCTAAGGTCACAGAAAACATTCTCTCTCACCTTTTCTTACTAATGGTGTCCCACAAGGGTCAATTCTAATCAAATCAAATCAAATTTATTTATAAAGCACTTTTTACAACTGATGTCACAAAGCAGCTTTACAGGGTCAGTAATAACAAACACCAAATAATTTATCCCTAATCCCCGGTGAGCAAGCCAATGGTGACAGTGGCAAGGATTCTAGACCCTAAATTATTTGACTGGCATGTAAAGGTGCTCTTCAGAAGATGGATGGTCTTTATTATTTTGCTATTAGTTTTGTAACAAATGCCCCATTTAGAATCCATCAGTGCTCTTTTTACTTTCTGGTGAATTTGCTCTTGCCCTCTTTACACAAACGTCACAATATTGTTTATAATAGGATTTTGTGGCTGCTGGTAGAAAGAGAGAGGGGTGGGCCCTATGTGAAGTTCTAATGGTTTGGCATAATATATTTTACATCTTATCTTGTGTATGATTCTAATAATAATTGGTAATTAATACTCTACATTATAGAAAGGTTGTAGGTCCAGGGGTGCACTGGCATAGGGATTTATAGTGAACTGAGATGCTGGGGCTGTCATACCGCTGCTCACGCGTTCACTCAGGTTTGTTGATGGTGAGCAGAGGGATGCCAGTGTCTCGGGGAGCTCCCATGTCTGTTTACCTTCTGGCTCTCTCCGTTTAGCTAGGCTGTTCTAGATAGTTCTGCCAGAGTCAATAGCCACACTCTGATATGTCTCATAATCCCTCTGCTCTATAAATCTAAACAGGACTAATTCCATTTTTGTCTTTTCCCTAGTGAGTGATTGCCCACCGGTCCGGTCCAAGGTTGATGGAAGGCTGATTACTATTCTCTCCATGATGCTTCCCTGGATCAGCTGCCCACCAACAACCAACTACTGTGGCCTGCTCCAGATACCCTACTCTACTGCCCACATTGGAGTTCATAAGGACTTTCTGGCTGCTATCATTATTACCACTATCATCATCATCCCTGTCCCACTACTGTCACCATATCAGCTCACCTGAACTTTACAACAAGATCATATGATTATGATTCATCACACACTTAGAATTAGCAGACCAGAGGAGGATGGTTCCCCCATGTGAGTCTGGTTCCTCCCAAGGTTTCTTCCCCAGCTCTGAGGTAGTTTTTCCTTGCCCCTGTCACCGTTGGCTTGCTCACCGGGGATTAGGGATTGATGATTTGTTGTTTGTTATAACTAACCCTGTAAAGCTGCTTTGTGACATCAGTTGTAAAAAGTGCTTTATAAATAAAATTTGATTTGATTTGATATTGTTATGAGCTGGTGCAGGCACAGGGAGAAGGGAGGCAGCGTGGTCCAAAACAAAGAGGTTTATTTCAAATGACAGATAAACAAAAACAAGCACAATGGCTTCAAACTACACATACACCACGTGACTTCAGGACACAGGTACATAAAATCATGGATTATACAGAATGACCAACAAAGACAAGGCACACGAGGAAACACTTTTTAGGCTAGTGGTTAAATTGACACGTGACGAGACATGTACAGACTCAAAATGGAAGACATGACCATATAAGTGAAACTGACTGGGGAACATGACAAGCAACGGGAGGCATGACAAATATCTGTTGATTTACCATCATTTATAAGACTCTTATAGGATAAACAACCCATACTTACACACTCTCATACAACCACTGTCTGCTAAATATAACACCAGGTCCTCCCACAACATTCAAGTTAAAGTCCCTAAAATAAACACTTTCTATGGCTCCTCTTCATTTCAGTCTGCTGCTGCACACGACTGGAACACATTACAAACTGGATTCTTTCATTTCAGTTTTTTAAAAATAAATTAAAGAACATTTTTAAGAATGCCTGCAACTGTTTTGTAAATAACTAATTGTTTGTAGGCCCACAACATGATTATTTTCATATTTTCTTTCTTCTTTTGTGTCCCTTACTGATGTTTATTTTATCCCTTTATCTAAAGTGGCTCTGGGCTCACCAGGATACCATCGTAGTTAAAAATGACTTGCCTGGTTAAAGTAAAGGATAAATAAATAAATAAAAATAAATAAAATAAAAATGCATTACATACAATAATATTGTTATTGTCAATGGGGGTGTAGCAGGAGGAGATGGAAGGCAGCAGGGGTCCAGAAGCGAAACTTTGCTGTAAGCAAACAAACACTGGCTGTAACTGTGGTGACATTGAATTGACAAACATTGTGACACACTGGGCAGGCGTTATAGTGGACATAATGAAACAGCAGGGCTGAACAATGATGTGATGTAATGGGGGGGTGAAAACATGACGTGGATAAAATGCAAACAGAAGCACATGGTGACAGGACTGCACATGGAGAAACGTAAATACACACAACATGTGGACCAAGACAGTGATGTACAAGGCAGCGGTGGGGCCAGAGACAAGGCAGGAGGGTCACAGTTTTAAAAATGTTACGTCCTCTAGGGGAAGACGCAACAAAGGTTTTTAAGTGAGCACCCACTCAACCTCAAACTAACAACCACAACACAATCAAGTATGTTCAACACGGGTTTATTTTCTAATTGGCTCAAATCAACCCAATAATCACAAACAGGATGTTCTCACTCAGGGTGACCTCAGGCCAAAACAATAAACAAAACACTGTAAACAAAAGGAAACTAACTTGCTATGATTAAAGTAAAGAAAAGAAACCACATAAACATGACCTACCTACTCTTACTCCAAAAACAGAGGCAAATGGATACTGCAACAGAAATAGGCAGGTCACCCCTACAATCCTGTGGATTTATAAACATACAAAAATAGTCTGAGGTGGCGGGTGCCCACTGGAGCAGCACGTCAGATCAGACAAAAAGGCAGTTCACAGACTGCTAAACAAAAAGGCTATTTATTTGCCTAGTCAATTAAGCTAAGCCAATCAGAAGCAGTGGGGAAACGATGAGCAGCAGGCCAGTAATCAGTAGGCGGAGCCACACACCCACTTCACACGGGTCGACCAATCCACACAGCGCAGCAATCAACCAGCGCGCAGCAACGACCTAAGAGCAGCCAGAGAGAGAGAGAGAAGGAAAGAGAAACACTCCCCAACCGTCACAGGACGTAACAAAAATGATAAATTAAAAATGATAAAATTTGATACTGCAGCACCTCCTATGTGTGAACAGATCAATGAAACAAGCAGGGTTAATTGAAGTAGAAGAAAGGACTAATCAGTTAAAAGTTGATACTAACACAATATAACTGCATACAGAATTGAGAGTAATCACTTTTATATCTTTTAAGTTTATGCTCTCAGAGACTGTATGCACTGTATCTGTTTCACATTTTTAAAGCCAACAAAATATTTGAAAAAATAATAAACCTTCCGCCTCCCCGTACATGATTCAGTGGTCATATATTATGACATTTACTGTAATGATCGCAACCCTGGTTCTTATTTGAGTTTTCAAATTATTATTATTATTATTATTATTATTATTATTAAATGGAACTGATGGAACCTGGAAGTGTCTACAGGAAAACATTGCAATGGTTCCTCAAAGAACCTGTATTTCTTTCAGTATGATGATCCAAACAGCCTTTCGTTTTCAGAGTGTACATACAAGCACACATGAGTGATCAGGGCTAAGCACATCTCCTCTCAGGCTACATTTAATCACCCTGAACCCTGGCAGGATCAGCATGTTCCAGGCTATGGCGATGATCCTGACACTGGAACCCCCCAAGTGCTGCAGATGGTGGGCAGACGTGGGTTTTTTTATGTAGCCAGCAGGACCTGCTACTACTGGAGCATCCACAGAAGAAGAAGCACAGCAGTGTGGTCCAGCAGGGGGCAAGAGAGCTGCAGCTGAGGGCAGGAAGGAGCTCTTCAGGGGGCTTGACTGGAGGCACTTTTACACCTGGCGCAATGACTGTAGCTGAATTTACCTGCAGTTCAGGGGGTTAGACATGGCAGCTGCGTGTGAAAAGAAGCCAAATTTGATGTTAGTGGGACTTCTAACCATGGTCTTTTGGATGTGGTCTATAGATGTGAGCATTACATATTACCAATGGGCTATCTGCACTTTTCCCCTCCCTGTACTGATTGCTTACAGTTCTGTATAAAGTAAATTGTCCTGCGTATCTATTGTATTGTCTCATGCATTTCTTGTGAATCATCTTGCATTATTTCACATGCTTCTGCACTTTATGCTGTGCTGTGTAGTTTGTTGTACTATGTAGCACCTTGGTCCTGGAGGAATGTTGTTTGTTTTACTGTGTACTGCTCACTACTGTATATGGTTGAAATGACAATAAAACCACTTGACTTGACTTGACTTGAAATTGATCCTTCAGCTCATGGACATAATTTGGGCAGGGGACAGGGGAGACATGCCCAGCACTTTTTCAAAAGGCAGTTGTGGTCCCCTGCAGTTTTTATCATCCAAAAACATTGTTATGCTGTATTACATGCACTCACAGAAATGATTCAAGGCAGAGTTCATTTTTATGCATTTAAATCTATTAGATTTTATTTAAAAACTCATATTTTTAATATGTATGCATTAAAATGAATTATTATCTACATAATTTAATCAATTATAACATTTACTGAATGCAATTACTTAATACATACTAACATGGTTTAAATAATCAAAGTAGTAAAACAAACAAGATTCTGTTACTTATAATTTATGTAATTATTTTGTATAGGTAACCTATTATTATGCAGTTCAAACAAATTACTTTTATGTATTTGAAATAAATACACTCGTTAATATTTAAAGTATTATACTTTATTAATACTAAATGCATAAATCTGAGGATTATGCATTTGAAATAAATAAGCTTTCTTATATGAATGAATATACATCACGTAAGGTCTATTTGATAGGTTTGTCTTAAAATTATTTTAAAAAAGTAAATGGGAATTTGTCATGTAATAAAATTACATAAATCTTGCAAAAAGCGTTAAATATTTATGTGAGTGTGGAGACAGGCAGAGCACTAGGACCAAGCAGAAATTGAAGCATGAAGCATGCTTCCCTTTAGCTCATCGATTGGCTCTGCCATTTCTTGCTAACGTGTGATTGGCCATCCTCGCTGTCACTCCATCTCGTTAATAAAACTCAAAACTCTTTCACTTCACTCTTGTCTTTTCTAGTAGTTCTTGTAGATTTCTAATCAATCTAATTATTAATACTTTGACATGATCAGCTCATTCAAAGCTTCCAAACACAGACACAAACTCAAATGCCCAACATGTTCTATTTAATAATGTATTAAGAAGTCATTAATCATTCATATTCATATTTTTATTTTATTAATAATATATATTAATGGTTATTCTTAATATAGTATTAATAGTAACTTATAATGTGTAATAAAATATTATTAATATTTATTAATAATGAAAAATATTTTAATTTATGTTCAAGCACCCCGCCACATATTAAAACAGTTGTGCCATCCCCCCCCACCTCTGAAATGAAAATATTGCTAGTGCTCCAGTTTATTTTTTAAATAGTACCACTTATTTTGTTAACAGTAACAATATGTCATACAATGTCAGAAACCATATAAACAAGCCTATTTAATATAACTTAACAGTGTGTGGTTCCAGTCTGACTAATCAAATTATTTAGCTGATAGTGTCAAACATTCTTATAATACATTACAAAATTTCTCAGAACTAGTGCAAGTACATGCATACCAATTTTCAGCTGTCTACACACTACTATTGTCCAGAAATCTCAAGCTAAACAGGCCACATCTGTCCTGTCCTTACTGTTTACAGTGTGAAACATCTCTTAATAGCCTTTTAAAGCATGTTTGACATGTAAGATAACTGATCATTTTGCCATAGAAATTCACTTACCATCAGGGCATTGTACTAAACGGCATATGAAATGTCAGGAAAGATCTTTAATTGCTTGTTCACGTTGTCATACACAATATGTGCTCATTTTGAGTGTAACCAGAACACAATTTTCTCCAGTTCTATGTAGAAATTAAGATAACCAGTGTTACACTGCAGTAGTACAAGTCATCCTAAAATGAGCTTAACCATGGATCTGCAATTTTAAGTCTAGTGGGATATAATTTAGACATAGAGTGAATACTCAGCTTCAATCACTTAAAAGCTACATTAGAATCATAGCTCTACAGTAAAGAAGCACTGCTGAAGGTCATGCTGAGGAGGATTGAGCTGGAATAAAGAGAAAGAGCTGAGCTGAGCTGAGCAGGTGGTTTAAAGAAGGAGGCGGTATTGTGGCAATTCTTAGCCCTTGGACAGTATTGACAAAATAATCAATGAGAAGATCAAGTAATGAATGAGACTGTATGATTACAGTGTTCAAAGGCAAGTATAATGTAATAGCGAGTTCACAGAGGCCAACACAAGCCAGTGAAATAACAGTATAAACATCTAAAACATTCCTTTTGAACTGTGTGTTTGTTTTCATATGTCTGTGTATGGTCTTGCATTTGTTTTCATATGTCCTTACTGTAGAAAACAGCGTGTGTGTGTGTGTGTGTGTGTGTGTGTGTGTGTGTGTGTGTGTGGTGTGAGAGCATCCCTCTAGTCGTGAACGTTCACAGCATACTAACACTGCTGTCAATAATTCAGTAAAGGCGTGGTTTGCCTGTCAGCTGCTTCTCCATCATCACCCAACTGCACAACAGCAGACTGATTAAGCCAGTCATTCTGCACATTGCTCAGTGCTCCAGGCAATATAATAAACAAAGCACACAGGCTGATTCACTCTTAAAGACACACTTACTGTACAGCCTCTGATTTCAGACAAACCTACAGTGCCTTGCGAAAGTATTCACCTTTTTTGGCTTTTTACATACAAACCGGATTCCAAAAAAGTTGGGACACTAAACAAATTGTGAATAAAA
>BRDA01026159.1:0-10566 GCA_036984385.1 Crenuchus spilurus
AAACAGACTCCATGAGGGTGGTATGAGATTTTGAGTATGATTCCAAATCCAGACCTCCAAGAGGTAATAATTTTGATTTACATTGATCATTTTTGCTATTTTGTTCTTAACACATTCCACTATGTAATAAATAAAGATTTTACACTGGAATATTTTATTCACTGAGATCTAGGACGTGTTATTTTAGTGTTTCCTTTATTTTTTTGAGCAGTGTAGTAATTTAGGGATTTCTCTCAGCTGTGAAACATGGTGGTGGATGCTTTTTGACCCCTGGTCAGTGTCTTCTAAACGTTTGCCCGGTTGAGATGGTCAAGCAGCTTACAGAGCAGCACATGTTGAACTCTCATTAAAAAGATGCTATTTAAGCTGCCAGCAAATATTTCTGTCCTCCAGAAAGGACCCCAAGGTTTGCCCTCCTTGTTTAAAACCGTAGCTTCACTACATCTTATTGAAGATATATTAAACCTTTTCTTTTTGCAGTGAAGAAGCTCTCATCGCGTTCTTTTCTTTCCCTTTTACACCTCGCTACACATCAAGGACAATAACGAAGAATATCTTTCTAATGATCAGTCATCAAAGAGATACGGGTGTCTGCTGCAAAGCAGGACTAGAAAAGGCCTTCACACACCAGCGAGTGGATGTGTATGGTGTAAAGTGCCGCACTGAAGGCCCTTCATGTGCTTTTATGTACATCTTCAAGCCTATATAGCCCTCCACTGTCCTCTCTATACCTGCACCGAGGCCACGGATTCAGCTGCTCTGAGTATTCAGTGCTGTTATTCAGAGGATAACATGATCTCAGTCACAGCAGAACGGTTTACCTTTAAATACACAGGAATCCAACCTTGATGGCTTTGAAGTGGTACCTAAAGCAGTGATGATGGAAGATACAGAAACCACATCAGGATGTATGTTCTTTACATGTAACCGGACATATGTGAAGCTTTAATGTTCATCAGTTTGGCTTATAACTCATTAAAATACAGAATCTCAGATTATTACAATGTTTCATTTGGAATTTTGGGGGCGGCATGTTCACCTCTCAGCGCTGGGGTCTTGGGTTTGAGTCCCCATCTGAGTAAGTTTCCTCCCACAGTCCAAAAACATGGAGGTCAGGTGTATTGGGTACTTTAAATTGTGTATGTGTGCACCCAGCGATGGACTGGCACCCTGTCCTGGGCTTAGTTGAATAGTGTAATGCCCTGCCCTGTGCCCAGTGAGGGGGTACGGGACTAACCGCGACCCTGACAAGGATTAAGTGGGTGTGATAACGGATGGATGGATGGATTTGGAATTCTGATTAATTTACTATTCAAACAGCAACAACGTTAAAACTAAATACACTCTTAAAAGAGAGTCCTTCAAGGGTTCTTTAGTAAAGAAAATGGTTCTATATAGAACCATGAACACTTGGGTTCTTTGCATGGTGATGCACATTGATGAGAAATGTGTAAATTGTTCTTGAAAAAAGTTCTATGTAGCCCCCAAAAGGGTTCTGCTGTAGTTACCATGTCAAGCTTGTAATAATAGAACCATTTTTGGTGTTATATAGAACCCTTTTCAAAAGGAGTCTATATAGAACCATTTACAACACTTTCCTCATCAAACTGAAGAACCCTTTTCACCATGCAAAGAACCCAGGAGTGTTCATGGTTCTATATGGAGCCAATTTCTTTACTAAAGAACCATCTTTATTAAGAGTGTAGGTTTGAAATATGTCACTGAATATAAAATATGTAAATTTTTGAATGAAATTATGAACATTTTTACAATATTTTAATCGTAGCTGCAAACAGAAGACTGAAGTGTCATATCAGAAGGACATCAGAGCTTAAAATAAGCATTTAATAGTGATATCGTCTTTAAGTTTGATGTCGTATACTCGGGCAATCTTCCAGCTCTGTGATAAAAAATGAAGATAAAAAATTAACGTTTCTACTTTTAACAGCTGGTAAGAAAGTTATAACTAGAAAGTGGTTAAACCCTGAACCCCCCACTCTTAATAATATAATATATGAGTTATTTATAATGGAGAGCTTGTCTTCCTCTTTGAACCTGCAAAAAGAAGGATTTAATAGAATGTGATGTCAGTGTGCCCCGGCCAGGAGGAGACGGATGTAGCGGTGGTTTCCGAAAACAAGGCTTAATTACCAGACTTCAGCTAAGAAACAAATAAATATGACTTGTCTAAGACACAAAACCTGACTGTGATGATAATACATACATAAGCGTGATGACATACATGGTCCTGTCAGCATTACATGGACTGTACAATGACTGGGAGACACTAGGAAAGCTTTATAGCACACATAATTAGGCATGTGATTAGCAGACGGGGCTGTGCAATGGACAATACAGGTGCTGATTTTAACGATGGCATGACGTGGAGATGTAAAGTGAATGTAAACAACAGAGCACATGGAGACAAGACGGCACATGGAAAACGTAAACAGAGCACATGTCAGTAGGGTGATGGGAGGGTTTTAATGTCTGCTCCATTGTTTTTGTTTAAATCGCTTAAAACTTTGAAAACATTGTAATATGCCATTAATTGTACAATGAATGTTTTTCTTTAATAAACGTGACTAAAACAGCATCTCCAAATGTCAAACAAATGTCTACTAACATCACATAGTTTAACATAACTGAGCAAACTTGGTTTGTGTTTCAAAATGTGAACCAGATCAGGACTTCTGACTCTATTTCAACTGCATGAAAGGAGTTTTAATCAAACGGTGGTGAATTATACAGTCCTGATATATGAACACAAAGCTTTGTGAAGGTCACTGCTGGGAACAGAAGAGGTTCTAATGTATTAAAACCTCATTTTCATTTCCAAACGAATCCCAGAAAGAACAATCGCATGACTAACGCTCTTTAAATCATCTCGAAAAGAGAAGAAAATGCTAGAAAATATGTAACGCTCGCATGAATGGAGCTGTCCGGTTTTCAATTGTGTCTCGTTATTTGTGTGGAATTAAGGAGCGAGGAGCCGAAAATGTGGCAGAATAAAAAAAGGCAGAAATGACCTCTAAGCTAAACTGATCTAGTGATGAGAAGAAATGAACCCAAGCTTTTTAACATCTGAATGAGCAGCATATGTGCTCGAGTGCTCTCATTAGACCTGTCTGGGCTTTATAAGGCCAAACAGCTCCACTATTTGACACAGAGATCAGACAGGCAGAAAGTTCATTCACAGCAGAAGTGCTGCTGAAGACCCGGAGAAGCTGAGGAGTTGATGAAAGGCTGAAAAACTGAGCTTGTCTGCCATCTAGTGGTCATGTTACAACAACACATGAAAGCCATTCAGGGTAATACATGTATGTGTATATACAGACCCAGTCCAAAAAATTTTAATATGATGGAAAAGTTGATTAATTTCCATAATTCCTTAAATCAACTTTCATAGATTATAGATTCAGGGCCCACAATTTAAACGATTTCAAGTATTTATTTATTTATTTTCACATAATTTGGGCTTCCAGCTCATAAAACCCATGAAGACAGGATTTCAAAAAATTAGAACACTGTGGAGAAATCAGCCCAAATTTTGCAGGTTTTAAACGGAGTGTGACACACTAATCATAATCATCTACTAAACTCAAAGCACCTGCACAGGTTCCCCTGATGTCATTAAATTGCTTCAGTTTGGTTCAATATGAGGAAGACTGCAGACATAACAACTGACCAGAAGACCATCATTAATACCCTCTATATGATGGGGAAGCCACAAAAGTTCATAGCTAAAGAGGCTGGCTGTTCACAGAGTGCCGTGTCCAAGCATATCAATGGAAAGTCTAGTGGAAGGACAAAATGTGGCAGGAGTAGATGCACCAGCAAAAGCGATGACCGTGGGTCAAGTATTTGCTCCCACGGGTCAAGCTCCTGAATTTCCCGCAAGGGATTAATAAAGTACTTATCTTATCTCTCTTATCTTAAGTCACTTCTGAACCTGAGCCAACGTAGGAAGCATCTCAACTGGGCCAAGGAGAAGAAGGGCTGGACCGTTGGCCAGTGATCCAAGGTCCTCTTTTCCGATGAAAGTAAAGTGTGCCTTTCATTCGGGAATCAAGGTCCAAGGGTTTGGAGGAAGACGGGTGAGGAGCAGAACCCAAACTGCTTGAGGTCCAGTGTGAAATATCCACAGTCAGTCATGATTTGGGGTGCAGTGTCTGGTGCAGGTGTTGGTAAACTCTACTTTCTTAAATCTAACAGTCTACCGGAATGTTTTTTAGAGGACTTCATGATTCCTTCTGCTGAGGATCTGTATGGAGATGCAGATTTCATCCTCCAGCAGGACCTGGACCCTGCCCATGCCACCAGAAGCACCAAAGCCTGGTTTGATGTCCATGCCATCACAGTGCTTGACTGACCAGCCAACTCGCCGGACCTAAACCCCACTGAGAATCTATGGGGTCTTCTCAAGAGGAGCATGAGGGCCACCAGACCCAACAACAAAGAAGAGCTGACAGCAAGCATCAAGGAAATCTGGGCTTCCATAACTCCCAGTCAGTGCCACAGGCTGATTCCCTCAATGCCACGTCATACACAACCAAGTATTAAAGATTGGCATATCGTTTTGAAAGTACCATATTTTGATTCATTTGATGTGATCCTAATTTTTTTTTTCTGCAAAAACTGAGAAGTAGTTTGGGCTGATTTCTCCACAGTGTTCACACTGTTTTAATGGGTTTTATGAGCTGGAAGCCCAAATTATGTGAAAATAAACAAATAAATACTTGAAATCATTTAAATTGTGGGCCCTGAATCTATAGTCTATTAAAGTTTATCTTTTTGAATGGAATTATGGAAATTAATCAACTTTTCCATCATATTCTAATTTTTTGGAATGGGTCTATATATACCATCCCAAGATATTGTAAGGTAAATCACCATGTCATTCTTTCTTTAACAAAGAACTACACTAAATGTGTTAAAAATAACTACCCCCTTCTACAGGAATTAAGAGGGTAAGTAGTAGCCAAGTGCTGTACTGCCCTCTCGTAGGAACAAAGACTCAAACTTAAAAAGTTGTGAACCTGGCATTACGCATTTTATTGGGCCTACACCAAATTTTCTCAATGGATCTGGATGATTTGGAAAACTGACCCCTTCAGTTAAAAAAGTCCAGAACTTCCGAAAAACCACGAGTATAGAAATGACTGTACATATTGTACTAACCACCATGCATTTACCTCCTCTGTACCAGAGGTGCCCAAGCTTGGTCCTGGTGATCCTGTAGAGTTCACATCCAACACACCAGACTCCTGGATGACTCTGAAAGCCTTCATTACCTGGAATAGGTGTGATAGATTAAGGATGGAGCTAAACTTGTAGATCAGGACCAGGCCTGGGCTGCTCTGTGTACTCATTGGCTCCCTCTGGTGGAGTGAATAGATACCCATGTTTAAGGGAGCTCCTATGTCTTTTAGGTAGGCTGTTCTAGATAGTTCTGGCAGAGTCAGTAGCCACACACTGATCTTTTTCGTACTTTTAGTACAGGACAAATTCCTCTACCATTTTCTGAGCGATTATGATTAGCGATGGGCCGATCCACAATTTTTTTAGTTCTGATCCGATTCCGATATCCAACTGCCGATGCCGATACAAATTCCGATACAAGAGCTCTTTTAGCTTATTATTATCGGTACTATATTTATGGTTACATAATGAGGCTGAAATAGACCATACAGCACTTAGAAAAGTGCACTTAAAGTAAATTCCAAAGTAATATATGTTACACTTTACATATAAACAGCCAATAGTTTTCTTTCAAGTTTAATATTTAAAACGCAAATGTAAATGTACGTTAAACGATACAATAAGAATGTGCTGCATAATATAAACAAGTCAAGTATTTGGACAATTGCAGCATCAGCAACAACTGTGGAAGGACTTCAAATTAAATCTTTGAAATAAAGTGTAAAACTGAAGAGATGTAAATACTTTCACCTCTAAAAAAAGTACTTTCAGTCAGTAAAGTTTCGGGAAATCTGCTGGGAGTTTAGCACGTTTCTGAAATACCTCTGTGAGAGTCCGTTACCTTGTGGTGTCCTCATGTTTGTTTGCTAGCACAAACTCCTGGTATTCATTGACATGAAACCTCTGCAGGTGTTTGATTAAACTGGTTGTATAATACGATGCTGGAGTAGTTCCACCCCTCGGCACGCTAGCTTTACAAACATTACATGTAGCCGTTCTACTGTTCGGCGTTTCCAAACTGAAAAATCTCTAATCGACATTCTGTAGCCAATCAGCCACAGACTGAAGCTGCTGAGGGTTCAGGGTAAACTGTGGAACTGGAATCAGGATCAGTGATGCGTTTCATGTTAACCTTACGGCGGGTTTGTGGTCAAGCGCAGGCTGCGAACTGGAATATGAATCGGTAAGTGGAATCGCATTCGCCCGATATCCGAAACGTTAATAACGTCAATATCGGCCCCGATACCGATATTGTATCGGATCGGTCCCATCTCTAATGACGATTGACTGCCGAGACTCCGACTGCTGAGATTGCTGCATCAAGTACTATGACTGCTCTAGATAAGCAGTCCGCCCTGTATTATCAGCCGTGTTGAAGTTTATATGGACTCTAATTGCTACTACAATTACAACTACCATTAACTACCATTTTATCATTCTTAGCATCACTACTGTCGCTATATCAGTGCACCTCTGCATAACAGCATCATACGATGGTACAGTGACTCTCTATCAATAACTTATAAGTAGTGGACCACAGGAGGATGGGTCCTCCCAAGGTTTCTTCCTCCGGCTCTCTGGGAGTCTTGCCCGTCACCGTTTACTTGCTTTGTGTTTTTAACTCCGTAAAACAGACGGTTCTTCAATAAAAAATGGTTCTATATACAACCATGAACGCATGGTCAAAGGGTTCTTCAGATTGATAAGGAATGTGCTGTAGACGGTTCTATATAGACCGTCTTTTGAAAATGGTTCTAAACGTCACCAATACGGGTTCCTCTATTATTACAAGTTTGACATCATAACTACAGCAGAACCCTTTTTGGGGCTATATAGAACCATTAAAAAAAAGGTTCTGTATAGTACCATCTACAGCACATTCCTCATCAATCTGAAGAACCCTTTATCCAGCCGAAGGGTTCTCCGAGTGCTCATGGTTCTACATAGAACCGTTTTCTTTATTAAAGAACCATCTTTTTTAAGTGAGAACTTTTTGAAAAGGGTTCTGCTTTCGTTATGATGTCAATAACAGAGCTTTTAATAATAGAGGAACCCTTTATTGGTGCTATATACAACCACTTTCAAAAGGCTACTGTATAGAACCATCTACAGCTCATTCCTCATCAATCTGAAGAACCCTTTCATCATGGGTTCTTTGAGGGTTCATGGTTCTATATAGAACCACTTTCTTTGCTAAAGAACCCTTAAAGAACCGTGTCTTTTAAGAGTGTATACAGGTACATTTGACGTGATTATGAATCCACAGGTTAGAACTTTGTGTCCCTCGTGCACAGAAACAAATGTGACATTATGCTCCACATCAGCAGTGATGCTGTGAAAAAAGCGCCCCGGAGACGGGAGAGTCCCTCAGGGAGCCGAGCTAAATTGGTTGAGCTGTCGGTCAGCCTCTTCTCCTCAGGAGTAGATTGAGTGACTCTTTGGGAAATGCTGGAGCACTGCACAGGTAGCCCGCTGAGAGCCACCTCACCGCTCTCCTGAAACAGAGAAAAGAGCTGCTCACAGCCGGGCTGGTCCAAAGGCTTCTGCTTCAGCCTGCAGGACAGAAGAGCTCTCTCAGACACGAGAGCCTCAAAGCCCCGTCTCGCCTCACTTCCAGAGTCATCACTACGAAGGCATTCACACAAGTTCTTGACCTCAGGAGTGCCTTATATTTAGAAGTGCTCATGGCAGCATTACTTCTGGAGAGTTCTCTTGCTCCCCCTAGAGGCAGATCTGTAAACATGCCTATTATTAACATCCATCCGTCCCCTTCAGATGGTGCGGTGCAGGGCATTACGCTATCTTAGCTAAACCCAGGACAGGGTGCCAATCTATCTCTGGGCACACACACCAGGACAGAGTGCCCAGTTCAGCTGATCTCCATGTTTTTGTACTGTGGGAGGAAACCCACACACACACGCGAGGGACTCAAACCCAAGACCTCCATGTTGAGAGGTGAGCATGCTGACCACCAAACCACCCAGAAATGAATCCTAATGTTCTTTAATGCATCAATTATTTAAAAATAGATGCTGTCTGACAGCACCCCGCCTGGACTGGGCTGCAGACCCCTGACTGTTATGCTGATGCCACCCAAATGATGTTTACCTTCCCTCCTTCTGACACTCAGGTATCCAGCTGCATCTCTACATGGATGACAACTCATCACCTGAAGCTCAACCCTAGCAAAACTGAGCTTCTATTCAACCCAACACCACAACACTTGACTACTGCAACTCGCTCCTGGCTGGTCTTCCTATGTGAGCCATCAGACCTCTGCAGCTGATCCAGAATGCAGCTGCTCGGCTGGTCTTCAATCGGTCCAAGTTCTCTCATCACTGCACTGCTGTGTTCACTTCACCGGCTTCCTGTAGCTGCTCACATCAGATTCTAAACCCTGATGCTCATCTACAAACGGTGCGAATTATACAATGATAATTGGGGGGGGGTCAAGTTTTTCTTCATGGTGTAAATAGAAAGCGCAGGCGCGCGCTTCATTAAACTGAAGTCTTACAATGCTTACAGTGACTTTCTTACTTACAGTAATGTCTACAGCACATAAATGATAAATCCATTACATACCACACAATAACCTTTATAGTCATAAATAATATTACAGTGGTAACCCTACTTACGAGCATCCCTACTAACAAGTATTCCAGGTAATGAGTTGAGATCTCGGAATATTTTTGTTCCAGGTAACTAGTAAAATTCCAAGTAACGAGTAGCGTAAATTAGTTCAAGTATGCCAACCGCTAGGGGCGCGGCGGTCGTAGCATCCCCTAGATGCTAGCGTAGAAGAAGAGGTCAGTCATTACCTTTGACTGCTGTCCAGTGAAAGTGAAAGTGCTAGTGAAAGTGACACAAAGACAGCAAAAGGTAGTGAACAAGAAAGTTAGATACATTTTACTTTTACTTTTCATATGATAAGTGTAACCATGCCATACACGTACGCCCGTCCTCCTGTCCTCCTTAGCCGCCAGCCTACACGAGCACCGTCGTCATCTCGTTTATGTTTTAAAAACCCATATAAACACATTATTTACATATTAAAGTATACTGTATATTGGCCGGCTGACACGGATTAATCAGTTTTACATGTATTATGGGGGAAATGCATCCAGCTAACGAGCAAACCAGCTAACGAGCTCGGCTCCTGCACGGATTAAACTCATAAGTAGGGTTACCACTGTATATATATAAATATCAAATAATATATTATCATCATGTAATAACTCTATAGCAACAATTATACATATATTTATTTCATACTGTACCATTGCTGTAGCTTATTTATACATATTATAATCTGTACATTCCTGAACTATATCATACCATCTGTATCATAATCATCTGTATATCATAGCCATAGTATTTTAATCTGTACATACCTGGATCCACCTGTAACAATCATCTTTAATTCATAGTTGTAGCTAATTTTTTTACCTGTATATACTGTACCATAGGCATTTAATTCAATACTAATGCACTTCTGGTTAGATGCTATCTGCATTTCGTTGCTTTGTATTTGTGACATGTGCAATGACAATAAATTTTCATCTAATCTAATCTAATATAATCTAATTATACAGCAAAATCCACAGTTAATCCTGCAAAAACACACAGTGCTATTGGCCGCTATCTTTCAGCAGCTTTCTTGTCATTAAAATGAAATTCATAGGAATCATTTGTTATTTAATTCTAAATAAATAGAAAATAATGTAACAAAATCCCTGTAGATAAGGCTTTTGTCCCATCTCACACACTTATTTTGACACTGGGACTACAATATTAAATGTTAAGGAGAGATGTAGAAATGCCTTTTTAATAAATTTGGTTACTGTTAATTTTTAAAGTAGGGTAATAAAAAGATATAAAATAAGTCTTACCTTACCAAAATGGTCACTCACCTCCTGACCTCCTGCTTGCACAGTCTGTTTCTGACCTCCTCCTGCCTGCTGACCTCCCTCTGTTTCGTTATTACAATTACATGTAAAACTCACCATTATTACCACTCAGTACCATCAGCACAGACTATACAGGCTGGTAAAGACTGTGTTATCATCTCTATGTCCTAATTCAATCACGTTTTAACTTATTCTTTTTTTGCACCAAAAAAGTGCCTCATATCACCACCTTTTCTCTCGCTCATGTTCACTCTCTAAACGAAATATATGCCAAGTTCAACAGTTTCTTTAAACACAATTAATACCATTCAACTATCTACCCACACTGTAAAACACACACACCACATGTGTGGGTGCATATATATATATATATATATATCAGTGTCTCGGGGGTTTCTTAGGAGCCTCTGCCACGGAGGTAGACACACTTGTGTAAAGTCGTGATGACACGTCCTGC
>BRDA01026164.1:0-16789 GCA_036984385.1 Crenuchus spilurus
ATATTGTCCACATGACAATAAAAGTCATATAACTACGTGCCATGTATAGATTCATATACAGTATATACACACACACACACACACACACACACACATACATATATATATATATATAGAGGGCCAGTCTGTCAGAAACTCCCGGGCCACTTTTACTCCCCAGTCCGCCCCTGCCCCCTAGTGCTGGATGCAGTCCTCCAGGTGGATGGTCGCTTCTGGTTGAGAGTACGCTGTGGGCGATTGGCTGCCGCTTCTCACTGGTGTGTGTGTTTGAGTGTGTGTAAATGGAGTGTGTTGATTGTAAAGCATCCTTGGGTATCTAGAAAGGCGCTATAGAAGTGTAACGTTCATCATTCACATATGGGCAGAAATGAGATTCTTCTGATCAGATATATTTCTAGTCTCTTCTTCCACTGTAAGTGGGTCACTTTGTGAGCAGAAGTGAGTAAAAGCTTCTTGCATGTTACTCTGTGCAATATTTTCATGGTATGCAGTTCCCTGTACCGTGTTCTTTCAGAAATTGGTTGTGAAGGACCTGCCTTGACTTCTAGAAGAAATTCTTGCCTTGAAGTGAAGTGATTTTTATTCATAAGCTGTGAAACTGGGTGATTTAGATTTAGATTCAATCAACTTTTTGCCAATGTAATTGCACACAATGGAATTTGACCTCTGCATTTAACTTATCCGTGCAGTGAAACACACACACACAATAGTATACACACTAGTCTGTGAGAACATGCCCAAATCAGTGGACAGCCCTATCCACGGTGCCTGGGGAGCAGTTGGGGGTTACATGCCTTGCTCAAGGGCACTTCAGTCATGACCTGAAGGTCTCTGTGACTGTCCATCAGTTTAATCTTTCAACCACAATTCTGAGAAGAATTTCCTGTACAATGGGATTTTTACCACTACTGATATACACATTCACAGTAAGGAGTTACTCTCCATTCCAGACACAATGTACACAAAAGACTTTCCTGCACATGGTGGAATTTCCCAGCCTGCCTGTAAGAAGAGTATTTCAATGCTCTACAAAAGCAGAGGCTGCTTATGCCTTTACAGGGATACGTAGTTGCATTTAAACATTTACCATGAGATGCTGTGCAAGTATCAAGACAGAGGGAAAGATGACCCAGTCTTACTTACCAACACAGCATCCTGCTATCTGACACGAGATTGTTAGAACCGTTTATAGGTAGTTCGGTTCGGAGGGTTTGACCTCAATACTGGGCTGTACACTCAGGCAGAAGCCCTCCATCCTCCTCAGCCTGCAACGCATTGGGGGAACTCAGATAACCACAGAGACAAGTCTGTACTCAAAAGATTTTCCTTTTATTGGTCAGAACAGCAGAGTATATAAACATTAAGGAGACAAAGGCATACATGGTTGTGATCATGTGATCATATGATTGGATAGAAAGGAGAGGAGATTCATGACTGGTTGAACATGATTATGGTCATATGTCGTAGGGCCCCAAGGACAGCTAAGTTGTTCTGGGGCAGAAAGTCTAAACAAAAGATAATCAGAGACTTGTTAATCAGCTACCGTTGTCAATGAAAGTTATGGATAAGGCCTCCGAAGTGTAATCTATGGTTTACATATCAGCTAGGCCTGAACACAATGTCACAAGGATCTCATGATGGGGAGAACAGGACTGAACCCTGTATCCTGTGTTATGCACTGACATATGGATCTAACAATATACATACAATTTTTGACACTCCTTCATACTGAGTTACTTCCTTCACACTATGGCATTTGGCACACACAAATCAATCACTATTTTTTGAACATCATTTACATTAGCTTTGCAACCCAGTTTCAAGGATTCAAGGATTCAAGGAAACTTTATTGTCATTTGCATTACATGGTACATGAGGTGGAATGAAATTACATTCCCAAGGTCGCAGTTTTACCCAGTGTAGTAACTTGTTATACTGTAAATACAAAAGTCTTTGTTATGAATATGAACTATACAGATATAATATAAAATATACAGATGTGAATATAGACTATAGACTATGCAGAGAAGTTTTGGACAGGAGTATAAATAACTTAGACTGTACAATATTCAGAGTATTTGGCATGGCATGGGAAGATTAGCAGCAAGTTATATGAATGAGTGGATAAATGAATAAATATTAGCAGCATACAGTTAAAGTGGCCAAGTGTAATAGTGTTCAGTGCAGTGTCTGACTTTCCTAACTGGAGTTTAAGAGTCTAAAAGCTTCTGCAATGAAACTGTTCCTTAGTCTGGTGGTTTTACACTTTATAGACCGCATTCTCCTGCCAGAGGGGAGCAGGACAAAAAGGGAGTGTGCTTGGTGGGTGGGGTCCTTCATGATGCAGCTGGCCCTTTTCCTGCATCTAGAGGTGTAGATGTCCATGGTGGTGGGGAGGCTGACTCCAACAATCTTCTGTGCAGCTTTCACCACCCTCTGCAGAGATTTCCAGTCTGTAGCAGAGCAGCTGCCATGCCACACGGTGATGTTGGACCACAAGACGCTCTCCACCATACATCTGTAGGAGGATCTGAGAACTGAGGTTCTGAGACCAGCTCACCTCAGCCGTCTGAGGAAGTAGAGCCGTTGAAGTGCCTTCTTGACCAGACTGGAAGTGTTGTTGCTCCAGGTGAGGTTGTCACTCAAGTGTACACCCAAGTACCTGTAGCTGGAGACCACTTCCACCTCAGATCCTCCAACGTGCAGGGAGGGCATGCTGGCTTCTTCTGAAGTCCACAATCATCTCCTTTGTCTTTTTTACATTGATGCAGAGGTTGTTTTCTCTGCACCAACCCTCCAGGTGTCTCACTTCCTGCCTGTAGCTGTACTCATCACTGTTTGTGATGCATCCAATCACAGCTGTGTCGTCTGCAAACTTCACAATATGACAGCCTGGTTGGGTAGGTGAGCAGTCATATGTGAGCAGAGTAAACAGGATGGAACTCAGCACACAGCCCTGAGGGGAGCCAGTGCTGAGGGTTAAGGTGGAGGAGGAGATGTTGTGGATCTTAACAGACTGTGGTCTGTTGATCAGGAAGTCCAGGATCCAGTTGCAGTGGGAAGCATTCAGTCCAAGTGAAAAGAGTTTGTGAGTCAGGGTCTGAGGAATCATTGTGTTGAAGGCTGATGTGAAGTCCACAAAGAGCATACGGACATAGGAGTCCTTCTGTTCCAGGTGGGTGAGGGCGGTGTGGACCACAGAGGAAATGGCATCCTCTGTAGAATGGTTCTTCCTGTAGGCATATTGGTGAGGATCCACAGTTATGTTAATGGTGGCTTTGATGTGGGACATGACCAGTCTCTCAAAGCACTTTGTGACTATCGGCATGAGGGCTATTGGCCGGTAGTCATTCAGACCTGACACTGTGGAGCTCTTGGGGACCAGGATTATGGTGGCGGTCTTCATGCAGGTGGGGACAACTGCCTGGCTGTGGGAGGCATTAAAGATGTCCGCTAGGACTTTGGTGAGCTGATCTACACAGTCCTTTAACACCCGACCAGGGATGTTGTTGGGACCGGCCGCCTAAAATGAGACATTTACAGTACTACCTCTTTTCAATCTATGAATGCTGTTGCACACCCTACATGTATTTATAGCATGATCATTCTCATGCAACGATTACAGTTACTACCACATTATACAGGTGACAAATGTTTGTCCACTGAGTTTATTTTCAGGCAATTTTTCAAATAGTTGCATGTCATAGAGTGTGGTTATGCAATCACAATGGTAATTGGTGGTATATAAATGTCCCTGATTAGCTACTTTAGTCTTGTAGGTAGTATGTCTTTTACTTGGTATAATTATATTGAATGCATTGTACATCGTCAGTGTCAAATAAAAAACATATATCTCTGTTTTTCGAAATGTTTTTTTCTACATCATTTGAACAGAGCTGATGCCCTTTAAATTAACATTTTATGATGAATCAACAGGAGTACTCTAAATTGCTTGGAACATAACCTCTTTACATTCACATACAAGTTTCAGAAGGCTTTTGTCTCCAGTAAAGTTTTTAGATATATGCTTTACTTTGGACTGAAGTAAAATAAATATAAAACTTTTGAAGACTATCAAAAATGCAAATGTTCATTTAAGACACTCCTGGTTTTTTTTATTAGGATTAGAGTGACTGTACAGCAATTTTGTGTGCATTCACTTCTAATCAATCCACACTTATATTTCTGGAGAAAAATATTTTTTTCTGGTCATTTGGAGACTATAATAAAATCCACATATTCAATCTTCTATCATAGAAGGATGAGATAGGACAGTGTCAGGCTTTTTAGCTCAGCTTTGGTGTCTCCCACAAGTTGTTGACAGTGAGCTTACATGACTTATTACAGCTGTTGACTCTCCACAAGACTTTTAACATATGTTATGTACTCATATTTCAAATAATTAGATTAGAGCCAATGTGATTGCACACAACAGAATTTGACCTCTGCATTTAACCCATCTGTGCAATAAAACACACGCACTAGTGAACAAGAAGCATGTTCGCGAAGTGGTGGGCAGCCCTATCCACATTACCCAGGGAGCAGTTGGGGTTTAGGTGCTTTGCTCAAAAGCAGTTTGCCATGACCTGACCGGGAATCAAACTGGCAACCTTCCAGCCACAATACCAGATCACTAACCACCAGACATCAGCTGCTCCTAAGGCATAATAAGTCAATAAACTACCTAAATAAACACTCTGTATACTAGAATAATATAGTTTTTCTACCAACAACTTCAATAAACACTAGTAATTGCTAGAATAGAAGATAATAGGAGATATGTGCAAGCATTTTACAGCTTGAGTATGTTTTTTAAATGCAAAAGGTTATCTTGTTCAAAATAAGCAACATACTGTAGCACTAATGCTTGCTCAAACTGCATATCTACCATTGCCTTGTTGCATGATGCCTTGAGCAAAATATATGCTAAACTTGTGTATCCCATGTTTTTGAAGCTGTTTATGGATTAATATCTGTTATTCTAGTGAACCCATGTTATTTACATCCCAATACATTTTGTTTATAGCTGTACTAAAGTCTATATACTCACACCAAGACTGAAATAAAAAACAGTGACACTGGCCTAACTCAACCTACTGCCATAGAAGTATTTGTGCATTCAGCATTTGTGGTCTCCAAACTGATAGAAAAACAAGTAGTGTTCTTCAGAAATAAGTTAAAGAAAATGTTCATTGTATAGGTGTAAATGTTACATGTAATGGATGATCTGTAACATGTGAGCGGTATTGTATGTAATCAAGCATTGAGGCAGATTAGAAAGTGCAAGCTGCTGTGTTTGATATGATTAAATGTGTAAATATGTGCTTGCAGTGTCTTACACTTCATTACAGATGCTCTTTGGGCATTGTGTAGTATTGGCAGGCTTTGAAAGTGAGCATCAAAAAGGGACTGTAGCAGAGCAGACCTATTTGTCATATTTTCATAACCTCTCCAGAGGAATCCCCTTGCTATTCCATCAGCCAAACCAGGCACAATCCTTTAGACCAAAACACAAGCCCAAATGATAATAGGAATAATGTTTCAGCATGGGAGCGAGATGAAGAAAGCTCAAAAGAGACAGAAAAAGGAGGCAAAGATATGACTGTCTGAGGAAAACAAAATAGAGACCCAAAAAGGGAGATAAAAGAATGAAAGAAAGGGAAGAGAACAGAGAGAGCATGAAAGGAGTGAGAATGTAATTGACTGAAGTTGGGTGGTAGAGATTGGTGTGCTAGTGGGCTCTCTAACTCTCTCTAATTGGTCCTGTATTCAGACCTGGCTTTAGTTCTGAAACTCGCTAATGGAGCGTAAAACACACACGCACACACATACACACACAATTCATCACTATAAAGCTAGCTACAGAGGATAAGTGTTGCTGGGCTACAATGTGAATAGATCAGAAAAGGATTCAACACCCCCCATGGAGAGCATTCATTGCCTTTTTACTCTTCTTTTTCTCATCATTTCTAGGTCTTTCTCACATGGACACTATCAAAGAATTCTATGAACAGACATTGAATGGAGGATCTAATCAAAGTATTAGAATGTACAGTGCCAAAGTCTTGGACACCTAAACTCATTATTTAAAACCATTTATAATGTCAGTAAGTATATGTTTGTGCATATTGTTATAATAAATGCAAATAAACATAAATATTCTAAAAAGCAAAGTAGTTGAAAAAATATGTTGTGCAGTTCCAGATGTTATGGTAAATGTTTTTCATTCCATCAGCAGTATATGTAATTTATCATAAGAATATACAGCACATAGTATTGACTAACCAAACCTGATATTGCATGAGAACTTCATATAATGCAGTACTGAGCTGTTATGGCAAGAGTTCTGAAAGGAACAAACTCATAATATAGAGAAAAGCACAACTTATTGTATGACTGCATTTGCATTTATTTAAATTTTTGTGGTCAATAAGTTGTTACACAACATAGATCACTTTTTAAATATATATGTGCTTTGTTTTGTCAGAGATGTTTTGATAGGGCTATGTATTGGCAAGAACCTGGCAATATTATACATATCTTGTTACAGGGGTTATGATTGTGATAATGTAATAAAACTCAATATGTTGATTTTTGAACATTGTAAATTCTAAATTCAAATTTGACATTGTATAATAGAACAAACCAGCATATGCATAACAAAGTGATAGCATTTTATGCAGCTTACATTGGAACCTGCATTTGCATTTTTCACAGCTCCTGTATTCCACATCTAGCACTGTACTACAAATTACACTTCTAGTGGTCAGGAGACAAAATGAATCACTGTCTGTCACCAATTTTCACAAGTAAACTATTAACTAAAAATTGTCCAGAATCAAGACAGTATCACAAAACTTAATGTTGTGATAATTTAGTGTATTATTTTTTCTTACATGGCTAGGTTCCTGTGTCTTCTATTTTTATAGCAACAAAGGAATCAGATTATTCAGAAGTATCCAACCCCTGCCATTTAATCATCATAAAGTGTGTATTACCACAATAAGTTTCTTCTTGTTTTTATAAATCTACTTATTTCACATGCAACAGAACTTGAGACTGTTTAGCTTTCAATGTATGTATTTATTTTTATACAACAGCAAACTGAAATTAATACTGTATTCAAGTTCATGTTGGTTCCCTACAGAGATAGATATTAATTTAGGTCAAGCATATGCCATGAGGTTTCATTGAATATAGCTTTTAAGCACTGATGTGCACGTTTTTAAATATATTTGGCATTAAATTTGATTTGCCTCTGAAATAGAATTAATACAAAATAAATCACTAACACTACAAAGCACTATGGAACATTATTACAGCTACTACTCAGAGTTTTGATGATAACAGAATAGTTTTTTTGTAAAATAAAAAAATAAATATATGATATGGTGAAGTATGGACAGTGTCATCATAATTTAGCTCAATTTTGGTGTCTCCCATGAGTTGGTGAGCTTATGGTGTTTAATACAGCTGTTTACTACAACTGAAGTTTAGCAAAACCTCTATGCATTATATATACTAGGAGATATTAGATTATAAACAGCTTCAAAAATAGAAGAGATACTACAATCAGAGATTTGTGCAACTAAACTAAAAAAAATGAAACATCAGTGAAATAAGTGCTTTTAGCACTAAAGCTAATTCGAAGTGCATATCTATGGTTCTCCAATGATAATGTCCAATGATGTCTTGTGCAAAATATGTGAGGTAGCATATTTATAATACAGTGATTACAAAAATGACCTACATATAATGATATGACTATTTTACATTTTAATTAATAGTATATTTATTATCAAACAGTGATGGTGTCCATATTCCAGTAGTACTGAACCTGATGGAATTATCTGTAAACTGCAGTTGAACCTGTATAACAATATAATAGATTTTGAAATATGTTAATAATAGCCCAAGTGTTAATGTGTGCTACAAGAAACACTTAGCAAAAAAATTTAATGTTACATCTGGGGTGTTGCATAAAATCATCGTCATTAATAATAATCATCATTACACCAACATTAGCTTCAGATTGCATTGACTTGTTTAGTGTTAGCATTTTGCAGGCTTGTAAACACTGAAACTGTTATGGTGTTCCTCTTACATGTGATAATTGACTTTTAGCATACCTTGAAGAGAATTAAACAGATGATAATGGATGGATGGATGGAATTTTAGCATTTAGCTTTTAGCTACATTGTTATGGATTTAGCCCTTATCCTAAAGAACTTTGACCCACAGAGTATAGATAAATTAACTGTAGATCTTAGATCAGGCTGAGTCAGAAGGAGGCAAGGAACTTAAAGTAAAGGAAAAAACAGTTTGACCACTTTTGGCCCACCCCCACCAGTCTGCAACTGAACTCTGTATTTAGATTTGCTTTAGCATCATGGAAGTACCAACATGAATTATGAGCTCCACTGTTTGGATGTTATTCTTTGGTGTGGAGTGTGGAGGTAGCTCGATCCACTACTTCCTGAGCTGCACTGGGTGTATGGTCTGGAACTTGGTGTGTATTTTCACTTGGGGTTTGCTTTGTGAAATGTGGTAGGTCACGTGTGAATAAATGTATAGGGATGGAATATGTAAAGTAAGGATTATCTGTGGCCATTTAACACTTGTTGCAATACTTATAATATCATCAATAACAAAAGAAAGCCAACTGTATTACTACAAATAATAATAATATTAAGAAGAAGAAGAAGAAGAAGAAGAAGAAGAAGAAGAAGAAGAAGAAGAAGAAAAAGAAAGAAAGAAAATGTAATTAATAATATTAGCAATAAAAGTTTTATATTGTCACTTTGTTCCCTTTAGTTTATGCTAGAATGTGTAATAAAAGGAAAGTTAGCATGTATGCTATACTCACCACTCATAATTGTGTGTCCTCGTGATTCCCTTTTACTAAATACAATCTTCCACTTCCAACATCGGTCATATATTATTACTTGACTTAAATCAGTTATTGTGTTATCACTGAAACGTTGATCATTTTGGCGTTTATGGAGATTTACAGAGTCTTGCAAATGACAAATAATTCATTATGACTCAGATGTTATTATTGCATTTTTTTTCTTGTTCACATGTTTACATTATTAAATAATTTTTCGGTATTTAGTCAATCTGTTCTGCTGAATGCATCAAAATGGTCGAAAATTGTTTTTTTGTTTTTTTGTTTTGAACAGCATAATTTTTTCGCATAGATACATAAGACTAAAATACTTTACTAATGTAATAAATAATACAAATATTACTGTGAAACATACATTGTTGTGTAGAGGCATTAATGAACTGTTGTTTTGCAGACGTTCGTTTGAAATCGCTTTCAATGCGCTTGTTGACGACTCAAAATGTAGTTCTACATGCATCACTGACTCCAGTTTTATGGTCGTTCACCATTCTAGTGTTTCCGTTAAACTGCTGTGGGTCTGAAGCTGAGCTATAACCGGGAAGTAACACAAGCTGTAAGACTTTAAGACCAGCATATTATAGACCTTCTGTACATTGTGTAGATTTTTATCTGACAGTCCAACAGAAACATCAAACATGTAGAGTTATGAGATCAGATCTTAAGACACGTCTCTCTCTCTCTCTCTCTCTCTCTCTCTCTCTCTCTCTCTCTCGTGTGTGTGTGTGTGTGTGTGTGTGTGTGTGTGTGTGTGTGTGTGTGTGTGTGTGTGTGTGTGTGTGTGTGTGTGTGTGTGTGTGTGTTTGAAAAGCAAATTGAATATTGGTCTCACTGAATGTCCATTCAGGCTGGCTGACCACTGTGTTAACATATTAATATTCAATTCCACATAATAACGTCTTAGCTTAGTAAAAATGAACAGCTCAATAGTCCTGAATAAATATCAGCTATTTCAGTCATTTTATGCATTTTGTGCATATTTAAGAAAAATTGACATATGTGATGCATTGTTCTATGCATTATGTTTTGGTCCAAACGTTAAAAACTTTGTTACCATGAGGTCTTACATTTATATAATAACGGTTTTTTTTTTACTTAATTTTTGTTGTTTGGACATGATTTTAATTACATGTAGGGAACTAAAATGACACGTTAAGGCTGTAACTACTTTCCTTGAAGCCATACTATTAGGTTGTGAAGAACTAGTATTTTTCTTCTGAGTGAAGCATATTTGAGTAGGGAAAAAATACATTTTAAGTTGACTTGCCTTACATTTAAGATCCACAGACTATTGATTTAAAAGAAATCAGATAATTAAGTTGTTCTGAATTTTTTTTAAATGTGTTCATTTAACTTGTAAATGTGATTTTATTTTTAAAAATAATTTACGTTTTACCAATAAAACGTTTTTTAAAAGTTGGTCCAACAATTCTCCGTTCTGTGTAAACATCGGGATTAGGGTATACATGATAAAGAAGACTGTATTTAATATTATAACGTGTTAGGTTGTGTCCTTTATGCCATATATCAGTAAATTCACTTATGACTATATGTTAAAGCATAACTCATATAGATTAACAATGTGGCACAACATATGTTATAACACTTTTTTAAAGTGTAACAATAAATGTGTGTTACATTCTCTATTACTGCAGTAAACAAGAAAAACATCAAGTCATTATATCAGTAAGTGCTATTTTAGAAAGCTGCCTGTAGATTCAATTATTGCGCCATATTGGCTGCAGTTACGTTTGACTATAGATGAAGGGTCAAAATGGAGAGTTATGTTAAATTAATGAGGGATTGTGGGGGATTGGTGATGGATGACTACAGTATGACCCTATTCTCGTCCTCTCTATAGCAGTAGTACGATTACATCATCACTACAGCCTCTCTCTCTCTCTCTCTCTCTCTGTGTGTGTGTGTGTGTGTGTGTGTGTGTGTGTGTGTGTGTGTGTGTGTGTGTGTGTGTGTGTGTGTGTGTGTGTGTGTGTGTGTGTGTGTGTTTGCGTGCGCGGACTGGCCTACTGAACTGTCTCCACTACTCTCAGCATTCTCTCTGCATCCAGGGAGGCACGCGAGGTGCGCATCACTGCGCCTGCGTGATTTCATACACCCACAGAGAGAGAGAGAGAGAGAGAGAGAGAGAGAGAAAGACGCACACAATTATTCATTTGTCCTTCATATTGCATGAGCTTGGTCTATTTTTGCATCCAAACGCTCAGAGTAGTTTGCTAATTAATGCTCCACGCTACCACCACCCTTTATAAATACACCGATGTACTACCGTGTATACTACATTATATCTGATGGTATCATCATGCTGCATTCAAATGTGGTATTTGGCAGTATAAAACACCATGTTATTATTAATTATTTTACAAATACCAAGAAATTACCATGGCAGCATTATGGCATCTTATGACATTATCATGGTAAACCATTAGATCTATGGTGTTACTATTACTATTGTAAAAACTATCTTGGTAAAGTGTTACCATGTATCATGGTAATCTATCATTTTAGTTGCATTACTGTGTTATTTCCATGGTGCTATCTTCATAATGTCCAAAAAATAGGATTTTATCGTGATGGTATTTTGGTGTGATGGTGCTTTTTGCAAGGGTTTTTTAACTTATTATCAATAATAACTTATTTTCTTATCTTTGTGTGTTACGTATGGTGGTAAACCATGGGACAGTAACATTGTGTTTCATTTGACTGTGTGAATTCGCTATAAATAAATGTTCAAAATAACACTTTCATCTGAATATTGTCAGTAGTTTAGAATGAAGCAAAATGACCAATTTACTCTAACACAGACCTAACTCATAATTTCTGTTGTTCTTTTCCTTTTACTTTACTGACCCATATATATTTATTTAAAACAAGACGGATGTTTAAGGTAAACATGTTCTGTCGAGTTAAAAGTATTTACAATTAATTTACAATCTTAAGAATTAAGTTTCGTCAATAAATCGCAACATTTTGTTCTAGGAATAACTGTAAAATCTTTAAACGTTTATTATTATTATTATTATTATTATTATTATTATTATTATAAACGCACTCGCACATTTAATTTCCAAAATGGAACCAAAATAGTTGTTTTCCAGTGTTTTCCAGAACTCGCCTTTATTTTTAAAACTGTGTCTGATTTGTATGAATGTTTTCTACGTGACTATTTATGGTTATAGTTATTGTATGGTGGAATAATATGCAGTTGTGGTGGTCTGGAGGTATGTGAAATTTTCAACAACTGTTCGGAGGTGAAAATCAGTACGTCGTTCACGAGTTCCTTCAGATTTCTTACACTCACAGCCACGTGGCTCTGTTAGGCATGAAGGTCAAATCTCTGCGCAACAGAGCAGCTGCCCAGTGGCACCATCTTTAGCTCTGATTGGCGCTTTCCCTACACATTCTAATGAAAGTGCCAAAAGTGGTTCTATGGAGTGATGCCACAGAAGAAACCTGGATGAACCACAGAGGAACCTTTCTTTTTTGCGTGTACATTGCAGTTAAAGATAGTGTAGGCCAGATGAGAGTTAAATTGGTGGGTCTCTATCAGCAGTTTGTTGAGGAGATGTAGGGGTCAGCAGAGTTATTGGGATGAATGTGGGAAAGGCCACAGTAACGTGTTGGACTGCTCTCCTTATCTGCTGAGGTGTCGGGTATAAATCATTGTCCAGTATAGATCATCTGAGAAAGTGAATGTGTTTTACATTAAGTTAGCCTTTAATAAAAAGCATTGCTTTCCGAATCTGTCTCAATGCAGAAAAAAGGATGTAAGTAAATATTTAATTCAACGAAAATCTAAAAAATCACTTTAGCACCGTTCCGTCTTTGTTTACTTACTTTTCACCTGAATTGCTTTGATGGGATAGCTATACGCGTGCAAATGAAAAACCCTCCCTTTCCATGATATTAAATTATTATATAAATTACATTTGATGTGCATGTAACGTTAATATACAATTATGTTATTTCTGTACGAAAAATGAATTATTGTTACTGCTTGTTTCTTTTTTTTCTTTTTTTTGAGTAAGAACTTATAGAAAAGTCAGAACGTTTACACAATGTATATTACACATTAGAGAAGCTACATAATATTACTATATCACAAAAACACATCTTTGAGTTGTACCACGTATGGACTATTGATATTAGGATTTGTAATTTACTGAATTGCTAACATTTTGTGTTTTATGCTGCATAGTCAACGTACATTTTTAATCTTATATAGTTATATTTACATTTTCTTTTTCTGGTCATTCTGAACATTTCAACTGTACAATATAAAAGTGGTGTCCTCATGTTAAGTTTATAATATCTCAACGGTAAATAAGAAAACAGATTTTGATCATCATGAGTTTGAGACCCTAAATATGAATTGGCAATGCTGCTAATAAACTACAAAAACATGTACAGTAACGTTTTAAAGGAGTTCAAGCACATATACTGTACAGTCCAAGACACGATCGAAGACTGAGGAACCAAAACACATCCTCTGCTTCGAGTAATATCCTTAGAAAAACAAGCCAGATGTCGTGAAATACTACTTGACCTGCTTAGGTCAGAAAAAATTGCTGCCGCTGCAAAGTAGGCCTAGACCATTATCTCACAACAGCATTAGAGTTCAGCTGAGGGTCCATCATGAGGGTCTCATTCTCTCTCTCTCTCTCTCTCTCTCTCTCTCTCTCTCACACACACACACACACACACACACACACACACACACACACACACACACACACACACACACTTCCCTCAAGCCATGCGTGACGTTATGTGCTCCTAACAAATGCTACTGAAGCAAAACTGCAAACAGGCACAAACAGTAAAGCATCGAGGCCATTTAATCAGTGCATGCGTGACAAATGTCATTTTTATTATTATTATTATTATTATTATTATTATTATTTTATTATTATTAAAATAATATGCGTGCACGGGCCTTTGTAAACATGTCCTCACGTGGTTAACACACTGTTATTATTATTAATTAACTATCAATAATAATAATGTTGTTGTTCACAGTTACAGTCTTAGTGAATCTATGTCATGGTGCTTTTTTATGTTTCATTTACTGGTGAGATATTTGGAATTACACAGGTGTGTACTTTTCATTTGAGCACAGTGAGTTTTTGGAGTTTCGCTAATTTCATTCAATTTGGCGAACCTATTAATAAGATCATTTCCACGCAACTTTTTATCTGTAAAACAATATTTATTCTCATTGTAAAACAAACCGTGTAAAAATATCACACTCCGAGTATACAACTTACCAAATCATGTACATTTTTATTACTGATATAAGCACACATTGCATCAAAATTCTGGATGAATGTTTCTTGTGAATGGTCATTACAGGGCACAAAATAAACAAGAGAGAGAATGGGTCGATTGGCCGGACTAGAAAACAGTCCTGCAAACCAAAAAACACTGCTGTACAAATCTGAAGAGAATCTTACACTTAGTCTTAGACTTTGCTGGCCGTTTTCCTGAGATGCCATTCACTTTATTTATGAACCCGGGGGATTAAATTGTAGCTAAAATGTTAAACATAAATATATATATATATATACATATATATATATCTTATATAGTTTTCACAGCTTGAAGATAGGCACGATGCGTGTTACTGTCCATCATTCAGCTGCGTGTAACAAAATAATAAAAAAATTAAAAAGGAAAATAAAACAATACAAAAATAATCCTACCTTAAACACAGGGAGCGTTTGTGTATCTCTGTCTCTGTTTGTTTTGTCTTTTTTAAAAAAACGTTTTTAAGGTCTGTCTTTTAACAGCCGCTCGTGCTGCTGACCATCCGGCTAGTGAATGCGTCCAGTACTGCCACAGCCCTGCTCGCGCTTCCCGGAGAATGCTGGGGAACCAGTGGGGCGGGTGGTACAGTGACCCCGGGGGAAGTCCGTTGTTGTTGTTGCTGCTGCACGCTGCTTCCTATCAGGCTCTCGATGGAGAACGGGGAAGACTTGGAAGCAGTGTGCACAGGCGGAGGGGGCGTCGACAGGCCGGGGCTCAGTGGAGGGAAAAAGCGGGAGCGCGTGAGCTCCGCCGTGGCGGGCATGAGGGAAGGCGCTGGGATGAGGGTGCCACCGTGTCGAGAGGGCGCAGGATGTGGAGGGGGTGGAGGAGGAGGCTGATGTTGTTGCTGGAAGGCGAAGAGCGCGGAATGCGCGTGATAAGGCGGCAGAGCGAGGCCGTAGCCGCCGCAAGCGCCGTAAGGTCCGTAGGCATAAGGGCCGTGAGCGTGCGTGTGCCCGGGCAGAAAGCCGGCAGCAGCGGCCGCAGCGGCGGCGGCGGCAGCAGCAGCGTGCTCGCGCAGCAGCTCGGGCGCGTGCTGCCGCTTGAAGCGCTTTCGCCGTCGCAGGAAACTGCCGTTGTCGAACATGTCGGCCGACTCCGGGTCTAGAGTCCAGTAGTTGCCCTTGCCTGGGTTACCCGGCTCGCGCGGGATCTTCACGAAGCAGTCGTTGAGCGACAGGTTATGACGGATGGAGTTCTGCCACGCGGGGAACTTCTCACGGTAATATGGGAAGCGGCCGCTGATGAAGTCGCAGATTTCGCTGAGCGTGAGTCGCTTCTTGGGGCTCTGCAGGATGGCCATGGTGATGAGCGCGATGTACGAGTAGGGTGGCTTCACGAGCGCGCTCTTGCCCCCCGGCCTGCATGCGGACGAGGCTGAAGCTACGGAGGCCACCGAGATGTCATCGCACGGCGGCGAGCCGGCAAGCTCGTCGTCGTCGTCACCGCGCATGCGCGCTGCCTCGCCAGAGTAGGCGCGCGCGTGCCCCTCTCCTTCGTCGCCCTCGCCCACCACGTCGATGTCCGTGTCTTCTGAGAGCGCGGACGCCTCCGACATGCCGGAGCTCAGAGTCATGGTCCCGGAGCTGCAGGCGGGCGCGCGCTCCCAGCCAGCGATCACGGCTCACCTGCGGAAGAAGGAGCGCTCATGCGACAAAGAGGATGGTAATGATGAGGAGGAGGAGGTGGAGGAAGATGAGGAGGAGGAGGAGAAGGAAGAGGCGACGGTACGCTCCCACGGGTCACCGCAGCCATAGACTTCAAATGGAGCGCCGAACGGGAAACGCGGTGCCGCGTACACGCGCCGGTCTCCGTGCACAGAGACAGCCTCCGACAGGCCCAAACGGGAGTCCAAAGAGGGCGGATCTCACCGGGGCTTTATACGAGGCCGCTGGTCACGTGACACTTAAGCGTCACCATCACACTGAAGAGGGGGAGAAAATAACACAAGTAAACAGACCACGAGAAAAAAAATAAAATCAACGGCTGACTAAAGTGACTGTCTCCATATGGCGGCCATTGAGAGGGTCAGAGAACAGCCCCGGCGTCTGCTGGCTTCTTTGGGAAGCGCGACCCTCCTCAGCGGAAGAGTGAAGAAGCCCGAGCACATGGTGACTGGACCCTCCCACACTGCTCCGTTACTCTCTGTTTACACTGCAACACAGAACTACGGAGCATTACAGAGCGGATGTGGAGCGCTGCAGGGGTCTGAGCGTGGACCCGAGCCTCGGAACTTTTCACGCGCTCCTGAAAACTGCTCAGCTGTTCAGCTCTGCACTGACCTATTTACATTTACTATCAATTTAAAAATGTTTATATGATTTTTTATATACTTGATATTTTTATTTCGATTTTGTAATTGTGCACAAATTATTCACAATTATACGTGAAATGTTATTTTTAATGTCATTTTTATTCTCAGTGCTTCAAATAATACATGTGCGTACATAATGACTATATTCAAATTGAATATTTAGTATTTAATGCTTTACTTTAAATAACATTTACATTTAAAACGCCTATGTCATTCGAAAATGGTTCATTTACACTATATATACA
>BRDA01026168.1:1048-28934 GCA_036984385.1 Crenuchus spilurus
AGATGTTGAAACCTCCTTCATCATAAATGTTTATATCCTAAATTGTAATGCTGTCTACATTTGGAGAAATGTCCAAAGTTGTAGATGAGCTTTTTTGTTTTATTTTATAAACTGCTGACAACATTTCTCCAAATTCCAAATCAGAATATTGTCATGTAGAGCTTTTATTGCAGAAATTGACAACTGGTCAAAAGAACAAAAATAATTGAGTGTTTTCAGACCTCAAATTACTTCATATTCATTTGTTTAATTTTTAAACCTCTCAATTCTAGTGTTCTAAGTTATAAAAAGTTCAGAAATCAGTATTTGGTGGGATGACCCTGATTTTGCTTGATCTCTTTATACTGTGTTGGGCAACTTTATGCAATTTTAAGCCCCAAACCTTCAAGCAGCATGTCTTTTTGATTTTTCTTTTAATCAAATTGCAGAGGTTTTCAGTGGGGTTCAGTGGTGGACACTGGGTTGAGCATTTGAAGTGATCTTTAAAATGTTTTAGTTAAATGTAAGATTTCAAAATTCATTCACTTTCACAATAATTAGTGGTTCTGATTCAAATTCAGAATGACAGAATAAAAGTTTTTTTATGCTACTATACCAACAAGTATTGACAAGAAAATTAGCAAGAAAATGATCCTGGCACGTTCGCCTCTCAGCGCTGACGTCTTGGGTTCGAGTAACCATCTAGGTGGAGTTTCCATGGTCTCCCCATGTCTACATGGGTTTCCTCCGGGTTCTCTGGTTTCCTCCCACAGTTCAAAACCATGGAGGTCAGGTGGATTGGGTACTCTAAAATTGTCCATGTCTGTGTGTGTGTGCATGTGTGCATCCAGCGATGGATTGATGCCCTGTCCTGGGTTTAGTTGGGGTAGTATAATGCCCTGCCCAGTGCAGAGTGAGGGGGTAGGGGACTAACTGCGAATAAGGATTAAGCGGCTGGGATAATGGATGGATGGTCCTGGGTCTCCATTTGCAGATCTCTGCTCATGGCTGCAATTTAAACAGTTAAATTCACTACATAGTCAAGATACAATCACAAACAGATTTTAATCTCGGATATAAAACTCAACCTAACACATGTCTGTGTTCAGAATTTTACAGAAAACTTTCTGATGTTTTTTTTTTATTTTAGAAGATTGCTCACTGGTTGTCTGCTAAACTTGTTGCAGCCCATCATATGCTTGAAAGCAAACTCATAAATGGAACCAGAATGGACAGATATCTTCAGGTAGAGGTCTACAATATGCAGTGTTGTAATATTCTAATAGGATAACGATACTTAATAAAAACTAATAGTTTACAATTTTGCAATTTTACATTAGATTTATTTTTTACCAGGTGTGCATGACAATTACAGATATTGCAGGGAACCCCTTTTAGACTGGTGGTGTATGTGAGTTTGTAATTTCCTGAGTTGAGAGTTGAGTTCCCCGTAGGAGTGATGAGAGGTGTGCATATGGCAGGTGCACTGGTCTCCTGGCGATGTGCTCGGTAACAGTGGAGATGCGCAGGTGTGACGTGTTGCCATGGCAGTCTGAGCCAGGTGTTTATTGAGATATCAGAATGCGTCAGGGTGAGAGGAATGCACTTGTCAGCTGGGGTTTAGATCTGTCACTCTCTCTAAAATACATTACAAAGACAGCAAGACAACATGACAGAACAGGAGACACCTGTAGAAGACACCTCTCTGTATTATTCCAGTCTGATTTGGGTATCTGAGTTGAAACTGCCACATTAGTTCAAATGCCATCAACATTTTAAGTGTTACATTGAACCTTTTTGTGTTGATCAAGAATTACAGTGTGTTGTAATTTGAATATTGAAATTGATTGCCTTATAGCTTTAGCAACAAGGTCAAGAAAGAAGACATAAATCCAAGTAAGCATGTTTCTCATATGAACTCAGATTTTAGTGACATTGTATTAATTAAAGTGATGTTTTTTATGTTTTTTATAAGTAGAACAGAAACTATGGGTTAGACCTAAAATGGACTTTTGCCCTTTACATACTACAAAGCAAATTTTGTTTGCTCATAAATATGTGTATTTTTAGACTCCAAGACAAGTCTTTAAATCAAAGCTTTTTTTTGACAGTTGTAGACAGTCCCTCCACATGGACACAAATATTTAAAAAGAAAATAAAGAACACTCAAAGAAATGTACTTTAGCATTCAAAAGTTTTGAATCACTTTTTGTTTCATTGTTTATGTTTTTATGTCCAGTATAATAGTAATATACAATAAAAAGGCAGCGTTGAGTGGTTTGGCTAATAACTAATGTATGATACTTTAATACAATTGGGTATTCAACACAAAACAATATACTGTTATGTACATACCATAATACATGTGAGGCATTGTGGATAGAAATGTTATAATATAACAGGGTTCGTACGGGTGCTTGAAATCCTGGGAAATGCTTGAATTTTAACGTTTTGTTTTCCAGGCCTGGAAAGTGCTGGAATTTTGGAGAAAGTGCTTGAAAATACTTGAAATTCTGACTGCTTTTACTTTACAATAAATAACTATTTGATTAAATAAGTTCACTTAAAGAAAAAATTGCAGAGCGTAAAATAAAAGGTTTCGCTCGCGCCTCCACGTATGGCTGGATATTTTTGTTGGACCTGGCAACCCTGGTCGGTGATAACAGCAGTAACATGACGGAAGGCTGCGTTAGCTAGCCTGCTAGCATATGTATGCGCACCGCCAGCTGGATAAGATAAACATGCGGTGAAGAACATTGGTATTTAAATTGTGTTAAACTGTCACCAACAAATCCAGAATTCTTGCTATTTACTTACTTAGAAGTATTTTTTTCTCAGTAGCATAGTCGCTGTGAAGTGTGGAGAATAGTTTTGTGATATATATTTATTATCGCAGAATTGCAGTTTTGAGATCACCGTATCATTAATTTACCACAGCTGAAAGGTGCTGGAAAGACTTGAAAATGGGCCTTAAAAGTGCTTTAATTTTACCTTGTAAAAGGTGTACGAACCCTGTATAATGGTATATGTCATTGTTTATAGGCATGAAAATACAGTGAATCACAAAAGTGAGTACACCCCTCACATTTCTGCAGATATTTAAGTATATTTTTTCATGGGACAACACTGACAAAATGACACTTTGACACAATGAAAAGTAGTTTGTGTGCAGCTTATATAACAGTGTAAATTTATTCTTCCCTCGGAATAACTCAATATACAGCCAGATATACTTAAATATCTGCAGAAATGTGAGGGGTGTACTCACTTTTGTGATACACTGTATCCATCCAGACATTAACAAAGAATACTACTCAAAAAAGTCATCCATTACATTGAACATATTTTTGATGACATAAACGTTTATTTTAGAGGAAACTCCACAGAGACATTGCTGTTTAGTTCAGTTTTGGTGCCTCTCACACAATGCTGACATTGATCTTATAGGCTTTAGTACAGTTGTTGTGTGGCAGAAGGCATCATGGCACATAGAATGAGTTTTTAGCTAGCATTAGTGCTACTACACTTATTTCAGTAAAGTTAAACAAGAAAACCTTTTTCTTTTTCAAAGACATACTCTAGTTGAAAATGCTTTATCATGTCTCCTACTCCAGTGTTTAATAGTGCTTATTGAGGCTGTGTTTGGACTCAGGTTCCGTTGTATCCATGATATTCCAGCATCTCTTTATGTGTGAAATGTGTGATAAACTGGTAGAGAGTTGTACTAAAACCTACTGTCAAAAACTTGTGGGAGACACCAAAACTGAGCTGAAAAGCACTGACACTGTTTTACCTCACCCATCCACCATAGACTGAATATCTGGAGCAGCAGCATGTGTGTATTTGTGAAATTAATTTTGAAAACACTGATTTCAGATGTTTAGCTGGCATATCGTTATGTGAAGGTTGTGTCTTTGAGAGCTTGTGTAGATGCTGTTAAATTTGCTTTGATCTTTTGGCTGTTCTTTAACCTGTGCCCTACTAAACCAGAGCAATGCCAGGAATGCATTAAACTGTAGTGTAAATGTTCTCTCACAATGTCCCATTACACAGATCCATTAAGACTAGATCTGTAGTTAACTCCCCACTTTTTCTGTGCTGAGATGCTTGCTCACTGCTGTCATCTGGAATAGACTCACCCAACGAGAGAGAGAGAGAGAGAGAGAGAGAGAGAGAGAGAGAGAGAGAGAGAGAGAGAGACAGAGTGTCTCCTGCAGCACATAAAAGACTGCTAGATTTATGGCAAAGTTTTTTTTTTAAAGTTCTGGACCCAATGTTAGTCTCATCTGATAAACAGGTACTTCAGCTCCAGGCTAAGTGGGTCTCTTTGAGGTCCTGATTTTAATGCTGCTAAGGGAGCCATTTTGACTGGCTTTCTCCCTCTGTGATTAGCCAAGCGTGAGTGTAGAATTTGGACTCAGATCTCCCTCTTACGAGGTGGAGCACTCCTAAATGAACAGATACATAAGTGATGGTAGTTTTATTCAGAGTTAATAGATGAGGAAAAATGAACTTTTCACAGATGTAAATGATTTTGTGCTCTGAGCTTGCTCCCCCGCTTCCCTCCGAATTAGGGTGAAGCTTATTTTTCACAGCTTATTTTCCTGCCTTTTTAAAAAGGAAACACATCAGGGTATTGGCCCACTGCACGCATTCCTAAGAGATGTGATTAAAGGAAAATTCCTCCATGTTCTACCCCTCACGTTCTCAATAATAAATTAGGCACAGATTTCAGATGGCTGGACTTGCCTGTCCAATGGCTTGTCACAGCGCATGCAGAACAGAGACTTCTGGGAAAATTGATCCTCAGAAACAAACTGTCGATTTTTTAAAAAAGCTTGTGTATGAAATTATGGAATATGTCTTATACAACTCTTTGTTTTGTTCCTCAATAGGCTTCCCTACTGGGATCAGGCCCAGCAGCTTAAAGATATGGAGAGATTTGGATTCTTTAAGGTCAGACATTTTCTCTGTTTGTTTTGCTATTTCTGTTTTCATTTGAATCCAGTTTATTCATTTCTCCTTTCGCTGTCAGTAACTTACTGTATTTGGGCAGTTTCAGGAAATGTACCACTATTTTGCCCAAAGCTTTGATATTATCTTTGTCAACATCATTGTTTTTAATGGTGTAACTAAACCTCTTTTGGCTCCATCACGTTCAGCCACCGTAATATATAAATGAGCCTGCAGTAATTGCAGGGAGGGAGTAGCTGAAGCGATTGTGTTTGCATTTGGATGAAGACAGACTCAAGGTCATATCCGAGGCAGTAAACTGCTTCAGTCGCAGATCATAAATTTACCCTCTTTCTGCTGCACAGTCTGAGAAGAGAAGTGAGCTAATTTTTTTGTTTACGACACGCTCAGATTTCTGTTTACATGGTCTCATTGCATGACGGGAAGCTTCCCTGCCTGTATATTAACCAGTGAATTAGGATCTAATGATAGCACTAAACTGCGTTAATAGTGCAAAATTATGCATCATTTGCAAAATCCGAATCACTTTGAAAATACTATCCATTTTACACTTCCTCACTGCTCTTCCTCTAATCGAGTGGAGTGTTTATTCATGTAGCCCAATCATTTCATGAAGTCAGGCCCAGTGGTTTTCTTAGAGAATCACTGATCAGAAGTATAAAATCAGACAGTCAGTACAGAGTGAAATCATTACTTGACTTTGTAGAATGTAACTGATTACAACACATTTCGAGGCAGGTGCTTCATTCTGGACTTTCTTTTGCTGCAAATACAATTCTGCCTCTTTGTGTTAAAAAATATAAACCCATATTTGTTAAAAATGCACAACATTAATGTCAGAAAGGCAAAAAGGTGTTGTTTACATTAACTTCACAATCCTGCCATGAGCCAAAATTATTTTAAATGTATAATAACTACAAATTCATTTCTAAACAGAAATCATTGCGTTAATTGGAATAATACTTTCATTTTTTGTTTTGAAAAAAGTTATAAATAAAGTTCAAAATAACATGTAGAGCACCCAGTGATGGATTGGCGCCCTGTCCTGGGCTTAGTTAGAATAATGTAATGCCCTGCGCCCAGTGAGGGGCTAGGGGACTAACCGTGACACCTGATAAGGATTAAGCATGTGGGATAATGGATGGATGGATGTATGAATAACATGTAGAGTTTAATTTTCATTCCAAAGAATATTGCTTCTTCTGTTTTGAGATTTTTTGTGTCAAATTCTTATCCACTGCAATTTAACTATAGTGCTGTTTGTATTATTGTATTATTAAGTTAGGTTTGTAAATGTTTCTTGATTTGACATATGGTTCTAGGAAAAAACTTAAATTCTTATAGAACATTAGAAGGAACCTTTTAACTTACGTAAGGCATTTATTAATGTACATAACATTATATAGCTGGTGCTGTATAAAGATGAAGGGAACACTTCATTCTTGGTTCCTTTCAAGGTGTCTCGTCACATAACAGTCAAATCAAGTCAAGCCAAGTGAGGTTTACTGTCATTTCAGCTATAGTACAAGTACAAGTGAAATGAAATATAGCTCCAGGACCTCCAACAAAACAAAAGTACAAATAATACAATACATTAAATACAAAACAGATATAACACAGTACAATAAATGCAAAAGACATAAGGCAATATTACACCATATAAAGCTCAGGACCATGAATGCACAACAGACAGTGTAGCACTGACCAATACAGTACTGAGTGTAGTGAAAAAGAAATGTAGTATAGTCAAGTAGCCTAAGTATACTTTTGAATGTGCATACTTAAATAGAGTATTGTGCAGTTTTTGCGATATAGTCGTAGTCAGACTTCACCTTAATATTTTTTTAGTTTAAGTTGTATCTTTTATTTAATTTTAATTATGAAATACTCATGACTATATGATCATAATATGTGCACTTGGAAAGTTAACATGCAGTTGTGCTTTAAAGTTTGTGAACCCTTTAAAATTTAGTTTATTTCCACATAAATATAACATAAAACATGATCAGATTTTCCTAAAAAGAAGTCCTAAAAGTAGATAAACAGAACCCATTTAAACAAATGAGACACAAATATTATACTTGCTCATTTATTTATTGAGGAAAATGATCCAATGAGACATATTTGTAAGAGGCAAAAGTTTGTGAACCTTTGCTTTCAGTATCTGGTGTGACTCCCCTTTGCAGCAGTAACTGCAAGTAAACGTTTCCGGTAACTGTTCTTTAGTAGAACGACTTGTGTGTTTAGAGTCGTTGTCTTGCTGCATGACCCACCTTCTCTTGAGATTCAGTTCATGGACAGATCTCCTGACATTTTCTGTAGAATTCTCTGATATAATTCACAATTCATTTTTCCATCAATGATGGCAAGCTGTCCTGGCCCAGATGTAGAAAAACAGGCCCAAACCTGATACTACCATCACCATGTTTCACAGATGAGATAAGGTTCTTATGCTTTTTTCTTTTTCTTTCTCCAAACATAACACTTTTCATTTAAACCAAAAAGTTATATTTTGGTCGTATCTGTCCACAAAGCATTCTTCCAATAGTCTTCTGGCTTGTCCACGTGATCTTTAGCAAACTGCAGATAAGCATCAATATTCTTTTTGGAGAGCAGTGACTTTCTCCTTGCAACCCTGCCATGCACCCCATTGTGGTTCAGTGTTCTCCTGATGGTGGACTCATGAACATTAACATTAGTCAATGTGAGAGAGGCCTTCAGTTACTTAAAAGTTACCCTTGTGACCTCGCTGCCTATTACATGCCTTGCACTTGGAGTGATCTTTGTTGGTCGACCACTCCTGGGGTGGGTAACAATGGTCTTGAATGATGCTCCAATTGTTCACAGTCTATCTGACTGTGAAATGGTGGAGTCCAATCACATTTATTGTGAAGTCCAGACTTTGATAGATCCCTGTTGTCATATCATTGATTGAAAACACCTGATTCTAATATCACCTTCAAATTAACTGCTAATCCTAGTGGTTCACATACTTTTGCCATCATTTTCCTCAAATAAATAATCAAGTATAATATTTTTGTTTCATTTGTTTAACCGGGTTCTCTTTGTCTACTTTTAGGACTTTTAGGAAGTTCTGATGATGTTTTAGGTCATATTTATGCAGAAATATAGAAAATTCTAACAGGTTGACAAACTTTCAAGCACCATTGTACAGTATCAAAGCCTTGCCTAATATTAACACACAAAGTCTGGCAGAACGTTAATAATAAACAGAATAGAATAAAGCAGGGTCTCATTTCTTCCTTACTGTCTGTTTCTCTGTTGACATGCAGCTCTGCTGTTCTTCAAGTGGGGGCACTACCAGGGCTGTTACCATTTTGAGGGCAGATTATTTGTTTATAAAACTCTAAAGTATGAACATTTTCCCCAGACCTATAAGCATGTGTCACGTACTGTAATTTTTGTGTTTTTACCATTGATTTTTATGTGTTATTCTTTATTTTGCTCTTTATGTTTGTGTATGTAAAGCTTTTCTCTTTGCTTCTTTTGGAGTTCAGGTATTCTCTTTTGTGTTCTTTTCCTCTGTTTCCATCTTTTTTATCCCATCCTCTAAAAGAGACTCACTCATTGCAGCATTCCTCATAAGAGGGTCATTTGTGTAATAAAGGAGCAACTTGTGCCTTTTCTAGCTCTTAACTTCTGTGCTCTAATTGGCTGAGGGCTCTCCATCAGGCCTGGCAGAGTTAATGTGAGATTTAGAGAGGCTGATGTGGCGTAATCACTGCTGCAGGTTGCTAGGCCTGATTTACCGCCTGTACTGCGCTGCAATAAACGCACAATAAAAGGCATAACAGCCTATGCAAGACGCCAAAATAAGACATTACGTGCTGCAAGCTCATAAAGGTTAAAAGGTGAGCTCAAGAACAATCAAGTCGAGCACATATTTTCCTGCCTGACCATAATTCAGCAAGAGAACGCTGCATGATGCTGTGGGGACATGGATGATGGTGTAAATCTGACCACTTCACTCTGAGTTTAATCAGGCAGATATATGAATATCAGTTTATGTGCTAGCTAATGTATGAAAAACAATGTAAATGGCTCGGTTCTACATGTATTCTGCACCGATTACGTTTGTTTGAACTCCTCTGTGCGTCATGTCATGTACCAACAAGGGGAGTCAAGAGGGCCACTCATGTTATTGTGGGATATCAGCTGTTAAATCTGCTCTCCTCAGTGACTTTATTGGTTCATTCAGAGCAGGTTTGTTGACATTCTGCGGCCTGTTAAAAGGTCTGCGTCCGTGTGTGAGGAGTGGGCTGTGGAGGGCTTTTAACAGGGCCCTATGCCCTGAGAGGCCCCGGTCCCTCAGGAGCTGTGATTGTTCTCATTTAAGTGGAGACTGTCAGCTCTAATTTGTCCCTCTCCTCCACGCCTCTCCAGCGGGGACGCCCTCTTTAAAATATTATGAAAAGATCAGCTGTAAGGCCCTGTTTGTTTAGTGGGAGGGCGCGAGCTACAAAGGGCAGGAGGGATAATAGGTAACTATTACAAGGCCAGAAGGGAGGTGGTTATCAAAGCCAGCGATAGCTTATACAGACCACACTGCCCCCAGAGCAGCTTTCAGTTAGCTCTACACTCTTGAAAAGAAAGATGCCAAAAAGGTTCTTTAGAGTGATGCCTTAGAAGAACCACTATCAGTTCACTTCAGTAATCTTTTAGTAGGTATTTTTAGCCAAAAAAAGACAAATGTGAGTGGAGGACAACCTTTTTAAAGTTTAAAGAATATTACACAATTTACCAAATTAAATTCTCTATAGAACCATTTTCAAAAGGTTTCTGTGTAGAACCATCTATAGATGTTTACATGTTTAAATATACTAACAGAAGGTTCTGAAAACATATATATATATATATATCATGAAGAGGTTTATTTGTGTTCATAATTTAATTCCAAAAAGTAAATTGTGATAGTTTATCTAAGTGATATTTAAATCCTTTGTTGTTGTAACATCGGTATGACTTATAGCTCAAGAAAATCAGAAAATATTGTCAAATATTGTAGTTTGAATAAATTATTGTTTACTAATAAAATTGAGTAATCAAACAAATTACTGTAATTACTAACAGTATCAGCAGGCTTGAAATATGTCACTTCACCCATAGTGAATATAAAACATACAGCAATTTAACTTTTTTATTTCAGTTATAAACACAAATGAACTTTTTCAGAATATGCACCAGTACATAAAACCGAGACAACTCAATTAATTTTTTCACTGTGATGGAGAATCTGTAGTATGTGGTTCTATATAGCACCAAAAGGTTCTGATATTGTTACAAACAGAACATTGGTGACAGTAGTGGAAATGTTTTTAGTGCTATATGGACTATTTTTATTTTTTAAAAAAGGTTCTATATAGAAACTGTATATTGGGAACCATTGCAGCATGCAAAAGCCACATTTTAAGCATGCAACTTGTTTGAGTTCTGGTTCTGGAGTCATGGTTCTGCGTATAACTAATGCCTTTACTACATAATGCTTGAAGAAGGCTTGGAGTGAAATTGGAGCTGGGAGCAGAATCAGTGAACCTTTTGCATGGCATCTGATTTTAGTTTTAAAATAGTATAATATTGTAAAATATCTAATTGTGTAATAATGGATAAATGGTGTTTTAACCACTAAACAATAGACCAGGATAAGTCAACACTTAACACACAGATTTATTCATTTATTTGTTGATTGCTAAGCTATGCACATTTCTCACTGTATTTGAAATTGTCACTTTCCTAAAGAAAAAGGTATGCATGCTGATTGTTTAAGAATATTTTTCTCTTGGAGTCATGAGAACGAATGACTGGGCTACTGTGACCTCTAACTAACTCTGTGGCTCTCTCTGTCATGCACCTACAGAGGAATACATGTACGATTGTTATTTTAATCTCTTCTCTTATTCTTCCTCTCCAAAGCATTTCAGCTTGAATATGAATTAGTGAGGCAGAATTCGATGTGAAAGGGCAGAGTCTCGACTAGCACTCTGTGTTTGCGACATAATACAGGCGGCCTGCGCGTTGCATTTCAATGAATCCCTTTGCGACTCTGTCTAACAATTTATTCATTTGCACGGCAGATTAATAAGGGAGGCATGATTGCAAATAATAGTTTGTGACATGTTGTGTAGGCTGCATTAAAGGCTCTGGTGGTACAGCCAAGGAGAATTGCCCTGTTTGATTTATCTGCCTTTGATTTGTAAAGGAAAATCAATGAAACAATTCGTTCCATTTTTTTCCCCATCGCCCCTTTCTGCCTTATTCCCATCCACTTCAATGATACGACTTTGGGCTCTGGGTGCTGAATCTTTCTTTTCAATTATCCAGCACTTGTTTACATTAGATTCCCCGGAAGAGAAAGACGCCAAGCAGAGCCACTCTCCCAGCCTGTCCCTTTACTGAACAAGCTAAATAGAATTTTTACATCTATGTTGCCTATGAACCATGTAGAAAATTGTTCAATATCTTGGTTGAGGGCCAATTTTCTCTGCCCATTGTTTTGTGGTGTATGATAGCAGAGAGGTATGGTAATTTAATATGCATAATTCATATGCCCTCTTCATTGCTGATTCCGCTGTCCTGTCTGTTTATGTGGGTAAAATAGATGCTACAGTGTCCATTAGGCCGACATAACACAGGGCGGACGGTTTGGCACATTTTATGCAAAGAGACAGCAGGCCCCACTTGCTCTGCTGTTTGCCTGGGCTGATTTTACTCAAATCTGATGCTCATACCCCTCTCCGGGGATGATTTATACTAGAGGACTACCTGCTTTCAAAAAATCACATGTAAACAAAATGTTTTTAATACATATATTCAGATTGCTACTGTTCATATGTGATCATTCATCTCATGTGCAAAGTGTGGTTGTAATATATTATATGAATTCAGATGTATGTATCATGTATAAATATAGTGGTAATATGTATGCTGCTTGTTACCTATCAATATAGGCATAGGAATCAATATAGGAAGGTTGCCGGTTTGATGCTGGCAGGTCATGAATGAATTGTCCTTGAGCAAGGCATCTAACCCCGTACTGCTCCCCAGGCACCGTGGATAGGGCTGCCCATCGCTTCAGGGACATGTTCTCACAGCCTAGTGTGTTCACTAGTGTGTGTTTCACTGCACAGATGGATTAAATCTGGAGGTCAAATTCCGTTGGGGTGCAATCACACTAGCAAAGTTTAAACTAAGTCAAAATCTAAATATAATCTTACTGTAAATGTGATCTGACTGTAAATATGAACTAAATGTGGTTGTCAGAGTGTTTGTATGTGTCAGTGGTGTTAGAGAAGCTCCTCATGAAGCTGTACTTTATATATATAGTAGTTAATAGATAATTGTTATCAGTGTTAGCTTGAAACCAAAACCACACATTTTTGTTATGAATTTATTGGAAAGTATAGCCATGGTCCTGTCCCAGGCAAATTAATTAGGTCAGCACAGTGTTCCTCAGTCATGATCTGTACAGGAGCTTGCTGTTTTTCCTCAAGTCTTGGTTGCCCCACCCTGCTGAATTATGTTTATGATCAGGTGTCTGAGAAAAGCACATCTCTAGATATACAGTATAACCTTTTTATCTCCAGAGGGATGCATTTCTTAATGCATTACTGCATTCATCATGTCACTGACACAGATATCCTCCATTATTCGAGACCCTTAAGATGATCCATGTGTGTTATACTCTGTGTATAAAATGTCAGAGAGCTCATCAGCACTGTGGCCTGATCTGAGATCAGTAATGGTGCTGAAATGTGTCTGTGATTCTGTGATGTCAGCAGAAACAGACACGTGTACAGTGTTTAGTGAGTGCAGCACTGCAGTCTGTGCAGACCAAAATATTAATACATCCAGTTTATGTGATTCAGATATCTGTCATTTCCACATGAATAACATATTACATCAGTGCATTTGTTTCTAAATTAAGTCAACTAAAAATGTCAGTGGACAGTGTAATGGTATTGTGATTTTACTGCATTATATTTTAATTGTGCATTGGTGAATCAGTAATGTGTATATAAGTTTTTGTTGAATTATGTTACTAACTTGATTTATCTACACACACAGTAGAGATGAGATTTACAGCTGGTTATGTTGTCCCATTATAAATAACATTCTTTATTGAGATATTTAATGTTCTTAAATAAGTTGCTTATTTAAATAACTTTATAATGTATTTTATAAGTAAGCAACTGGCCATTTATTTAAGTGAAACTATAATATTGTTCCTGCCTCACACTGTTTACATTATATCATGAAATGAAACTGACTGATGACTTATCACATTTTGAGCAAATATATAGTGTTGGGTGGTATAATTGTACATCCCAGAGATTCCTGAATTACTTTATTTACATTTATGATATTGCCTAATATTGTGGCATAATCTTAAAAGAATAGCGGAGATTAAAACTAGTGTTTCAAATTTTATTAATAAATCTTAAATATCATGTTACTGTATTTTATAGTCATTACATAGAACGAGCTAATCAAAATTATTTTAAAAACAAGCTTTAACTGAATTTTTATAATGTATTACAGTCTTACTTTGCATATTAAATGGAAAATTTAGCTTTTATCACTGCATTCCTATGTATTTAGTACATGTGCATCGAAAGCATGAGTTAATTACATTAAATAAACTTTCTGCAAACAAAAATTAAACCTAGCTACTTAGTCCTGAATGTTAGCAGTAACAGAGAAGTTTACACTGAGTTTTTGCTATAATGTAATAATTCATCTAAGATTATCTGTTGGCACCACAGCACCTAAATGGCAGTTAAGCAGAGTTGGTAATTCCAAAGTCTTCAGCATTTCTAGAATATGACTGCACTATTTCTAGGATGTAGGCATTCATATCTGCTGGGAGGTTGTATTCAGCTCCTCTTGGCAGAGACAACGTAAATAAGAGCAGCAGCAGTAATGGTGACCTCCACCAGGCCTGCGCTCCCAGCAGGGAACACAAGGCCCAGACACATCCAGCCCACAGCCTGCCTCACTGGGTCACTCAGGGGCTAAGCAGACCTATTAAAGCACACTCATCCATGCCAAGAACACACACACGCTTTCACAGAGCCATGGGAAAGACCTGAGAAGTGCAGGCTGATTCACCAGTCTTACAGCCCTGCCTTGACTTGATGCATTTCATTTGATTAAGCAAAATGAATTTTCAGTTTCATTTCTAATCAGCTTTGTGCATTAATAATAATAATAATATTAGTTTAATAATTCATCACTTATTATAGAGTCAGAAGAGTTTACAAATCAAGGGAGGAAGTTATTTATTTTAAGGTCTTTGTTTTGCCCTCACTGACTGAAATTTAAGGGCATTTTTGTACAAATTAGGGACAGTCAGAAAGTTAGTAAAATTATATTATATTTTAAAATGTGCATATGTGATGTGTGTTGCTTTTTGCCTCAGTAAAAGTGAAATGCTAGAGTTATTAGATGTGTTGCCAGTAAAATGTATATACTTTTATTATGTAAGGGTGTTTTCTGACACTTTTTGCATCTTAAACAACATTGGTCACATGTGAAATCTAAGCCAAAACCAGTAATAGTCTGTCAGAAGTCTCAGTAGTAGGATGGTGGATTATTCTCCTGGTTGGAAGACTTCCCTCTGGCTTTCTGTATTTAAATTCTGCAGTGCACGCTATTTAAAATTCTTACCTCACATTCTGCACGGCCTTCACACATGTAGAGTGTGTGTGGAACGGCCTGTTTTGTGTCAGCTCCCTCCGTTCGAGCGCGAGCATGCTTAATAACAACCGCAAGAGCTGTCTTTGATTTTGAGATGTGTGTGTGTGTGTGTGTGTGTGTGTGTGGGTGTGCATTTGCTGAACGAAAGGGTTGGAGTGGGGGGGTGTAGCTTCACCTAAGTGTACTGAAGCAGAGAAATAATGGTAGCCTTCTCTGGTTGTGAGTGAGTGTGTGTGAGTGAGAGAGGGATTGTGCATTAAGAGAGGCCTCTCTCTGGGTAACTGACATGACGCGTGTACTCAGACGTAAATACCGGCAGTCGGAAACTATGATGAGTTCTGTGAAGCGTCTGCTTGCTGCCATCATTTTGTGTCTAACCTGGCATTGCCCGCTTCACCCGCCTCACCTTCTCTCTTGCCTTGCCCTTCAGGGCTGTGTAAAGGAATAGTTTGCTGAAAGCTGTACACAATTTTATCCTTTTCCTCGAAATGAAATCGATCAGTCAAGACATGTTTGATATTTGAAGTTTGCTTTTTTCCCCTCACCTTTGCCCTAGAGTAAGAAGGCTGAAGAAGCTAACAGGTCATATAAATGTATGGAAAGCAGGTTAGCATTGTGCAAACTGCATCCCTTATTCATCACTCACTTGCTAGATGCCACCTCTTATTCAACCTGTGTCCAGCAAATGTATTTGAGATTATTTGACTGGTTCTGAGGTGTGTGATGGTTTAGGAATATAGTGCATGAAATGTTCATTGTATTCCATTATATATTTGCTAAATTAGCTTTGCAGCTCTAATGCAGATATAGTCAAACATTTCCTCAAGAGGCTTCCTTTCTAGTTTTTGAGAGATTTGTTTAAAAAAAAGCAAGTTTAACAACAAGGATGGAGGCAATGTGGTACAAAGTAAGTGTTACAGTAATGTGATTACTTTTCCCTGTAACTAAGTAACTGATTACTTTTTCCTGTAACTAAGTAACTGATTACTTTTCCATGTAACTAAGTAACTGATTACTTTTTCTTGTAACTAAGTAACTGATTACTTTTCCATGTAACTAAGTAACTGATTACTTATTTCCTGTAACTAAGTAACTGATTACTTTTGTTCATGTAACTAAGTAACTGATTACTTTTTCCTGTAATTAAGTAACTGATTACTTTTCCCTGTAACTAAGTAACTGATTACTTTTCCCTGTAACTAAGTAATGTAAATTATTACAAGTAAAATGTGTACTCACATTACAGTTACTTTTAATCATACGTTACTTTAAAACTCACTTTTATCTTTGTCATCTTTGATTTATTAAAGCACACATTTATTGGATACTTATTTGTCGTTGTCAATCATTATGTGTTATTTACACTCGCACTCTCTGGAGATATTTGCTGCTATGTGTGTAACACATTTTGACTTTTTGCCGTACCGTATCAGGCTGGGTATTGTAGTCCATTAAACATTAAACTCCACTGTAGTAAACTCAGCTGTAACCATGTTAATATTAAAGTTATGAATAAAGAAATGTTGAGCTCAAGAAGAAAGTCCCAACGTTACTGAAACAGGTCAGTCTTGAGTTTAGAAACGTAGTAATTTCCCATTCCGCCTTAAATGACAGTTGGCTGAATGGAACTGCTGACGATTTAAGGTGTTCAGGAAATTAGAATAAGAAGCTAACTTCAGCTTTTAATTTTAATGCAGGAGCAGCTGTTTAAACTTTGTATTTTGATTCAAGAATATTTTGTTTAGAGCTGTAAATGTTTTAGCTGTTCACAGGTCATTTTCTGGGTGTTCAGTTAGCATTACCTGTTTGTTTTATTCAAACAGACCTGAATGATATTCAGAATCACAAAAATAATAATAAAAATATCAGTGATCTAGAAATTATTATTATTTAATCCATCTCAGTCCTCACCTGTGACCCCCTGCAATTGTTTCATGCCCCACTGGGGGGCCTGTCTTACAGTTTGAATACCCATGATCTAATGCAAAAATGAATAAGCCAGTCAGACGGCAAACATGCCTGCTGATGGGATAAATATGGGCTATTGAAAAATCTTACAAAACCGTTCCTTTGACTTGCACAGAAAAGTCGAGTAGTGTCTTCAGCAGTACAACTATATTACATTAGAGCTAACTCTTATACTTACCTGAACCAGCATGGGGACGAGAGAGGCTGGAGCTCAAATACCAAGTGTCAGATCCCCACTTGTTTTCTTTATAGCTGCTTTTTATGTTGAGATGTGGACAATTGTATTGATCTTCTTGATAATGTAAATGTATGACTTTTTGAATGCAGCTTAAAATTAAGACACAGAGGCAGGCAGAGAGAAGTATGTGTCAATGCCCGTAACGATTTTGTGCTGAGAGGGGAGGGCTCTTAATAAGCTACAGTTTAAGACGCGGTGTAAACGCCTCACATCAGATCAGTCTGTCTGTTTACTGAGCTCGGCCTAATTGAGAAAGATGAGCGCTAGTCTAAATGTGTAATTAACGTAGCACGCCAAAGTGACAATGCAAGGTCACACTGCCTATGACAAGAAATGTTATTTAACAAACGCAGGAGAAAATCAATAATTCACTTCACTTTTTTGCCCTGTTTTAAAACGTTTAGTGTGAGGGGATACATACTGCAGAAGAAGACTGAGGATTGCTCTGTGTTCAGTATACTGCTTTAACCGTTTAAATGTGCAGGCTTTGTGGTCAGCCTTTGTGTTTTGTATTATCATGACATTTCATCTGCTTAATATGATCATCACAGACCAGCATTGTCTCCAGCTTTACCCAAAAGATTGTGTCTTCTGAAGCATAGCACAATAACACTTTGCATATCAGTGGTAGTTCTAGCTCATAATCGGAATACGTCTTTTGGGAAAGGAGGCTTCTGATTCATAACCATTAAACACGCGAAACAGAGAAATTTTAAAAATGACATGTGAGTTCATTTGCATAATGCAAAATTGAATCCCCTTGAATACATGTGTTAATCTGAATAGCAAAAAAAGCAGTATTACCGCCGCTTACATTCTGTAATTGGCATCTTGTGGTTTGCCGTCCTGAGGAGAGAGTGAATTTTATGTGCGTTTATAATAAATAGCGTATTTAAGCTTGCAGGAAATCACTGTGAGGCATCCATCCTACACCGTTTCATTTATTCTACCGCCTTTAATTAAAGCCACAGAAACCGCCTGCAATTTGTTTCTGAACACTGTCTAATGTCTGAGGCTGCTTATTAGATATTAAATTGATGCATAATTCAGGCAATTAAGAAAGTAATCACACAAAGTAATGTAATGGAAGTTAATTATTACAGCATAAGCAAACAGTTCATTAATGCTAGTTAATGCTGTGACTGCGTCCTTAATATGCGCACCATGCCTGCGCTCTGCAGCACAGGGGCTGTGCGGATTGGGCTGTTAGAGCTGCTGCTGGCTGATCGCAGATCAGAGCGGGAGAACTCCTCTCATCCGAAGCTCAGGGAGGGAGCTGGAGAGGGAGCGTTTGAGGAGGGGATAGAGAACGAGGCGCTGAGGATAGGGGAGGCTCAGAGCCTTCTGTGGCCTCTGTGAGGGGGCAAAGGAGGTAGAGGGTGGGCTGGCGGACAGCTTTTGTGGGGGTGTTGGGGTAGAAGGAGTACAGTAATAGGTACTTCTCTATAGGTGAGGGCATGGAGGATTTATGCCTCATTAGAAATGCAGTTAAGGCAAATTCTCAAAATGTTTCAGTCACACAAAAAGCACATATTTGGATTTACGTAACAAATTCACTAGTGGTAGACCAATTAATTAGTTGGCCGATTTGTCCATTGTAAAGCGTCCTTGGGTATCTAGAAAGATATATATTGCATTTTTAGATAACTGCCGTTGACCTTTTATTATAAACAATCGGCTTGTGCTCACAAGGCCTGTAAACAAAAAATAACTGTAAACAAAAAATAACATTTACAGGCACATTTGCAGGCAGTCTAATCACTGTGGTGGCTGTAGAACAATGTTAGCACTCCCACTATTGTCAATTTTATTGTATGGGCAGATAAAGGCATGACTGATAATCGTATCCTTTCATTTCAAGTTAACAATTATTGTATTTTTTTATATTTACGTTTTCTCAGATGCAAAAAAGACCAAAAATGATATATATTGACCATCACCTACCCTGCACTCTTTGGCCATAGTGACCAAACCCATATCAGTCTATCACTCATAAATTAACACAGATTGAGACAACTGTCACTATTTAGACTTAAAGTTTGCATGATGCTAATTGATGTACTAAAGCTTTACACAAACCTTACAGCTCCAGTGCAGAATAGAGAAAAAGAAGCCAAACTATATTTGAAGTAAGGGAGAAATTGTGTAATTGTGTGTGAAGCTTTACGTTGAGTTCTGACTTGCTTTTCAGAGGTTACACTGTTCAGGAGGCTGCTCTAGTGTAGTATCTTCAAATGTTCATTGTATAGTCATTCAATATCTTTTATAGTCATTTTATCTTTCATTTCCTGCCTTTCTTTTTTTCTTTCTCTTCCACACAAACACACACACAGGCAGTATTTCTTTGTCTCCCAGTTCATCGGGAAGTGACCTTATAAATACCTAAAATGATCTAGTGGCCACTACCAAAAGCCTTCATTGGAGATGATGCTCTTAAGCACTGGTGTCTAAGGATGGCTTGGCCTGCTTTAAAGCCAGTTATCTGTAGCCTTTATATCTGTGTACCTCCGTCTTTGATGGCACGGCCGGGCGGATTTGATGTTTTAAAGCAGAGAGAGATGGTGTTAAAGATGGGCTCTTATCCATAGGAACAAAATCTCTTCTCTCTCTCTTTCTCTCCCGCCTCCTTCTTCTTTTAAAGCTGCCCCATAAAACAGGCCCCTCCAGTCTGGTCTTGTTTCTCTGAGTAAACATGCATGTCACAGTTGACCTTTGCAGGGGTCAGGAGCTTTTTATATTGGCTGACATGTTTCAGAGTTAATAGAAGCATTTAGCTGCGCTCCCCTGGGCCTGGCGATTTATTAAGCCGCAATGAGTTGCATCTGTCTGAGCAGAAATCAAGGGGACCTATCAAGCAGGGTCAGACACGCACCAGCACACTCCATCGACACACACTTATCACACTCTGCACGCAGTACTAACACACATGCGTGCGCTTACACAAGCGGGCCTGTGAAATTAGCTCTCGGACTAATGATGGCTAGTTCATTTTTGTCGTAAAATGATGCAATGTCTTTTTGGCAGCGTTCCTGCTGTGTGTGCGGAGGGACATGCTGACAGTGGCTTGTTGTTTCTCAGCTGTTGTCTTTGGTGTATTGATCGTGTTTGTTCATCCATTGTGCTCTTTCCCATAATGCCGGTCACTGTGTGAGCCGGCCTCTAAGCTGCCGTCTGTAATCACGGATAATTGTCAATTATCACACAGAGCCATCAGATCAATTACAGCTCCGTCAATACACACACACACACACACACACACACACACACACACACAATACAATGACTGCTCTGATCAGGCCAGAAACTGCAAAACAATGCAGATTGTACACATTCGCTACTGGAGACTGGTTGACTCTTTAAAATAATGGTTTCTCTGCTGAATGTGTTGATGTGGGGAGAAAGCTATTACTGGAATGTACAAATGAGCCAAAACATTATGACCAACATGCTCTTTGGTCCTCTTTTGACTCTAGATCTCTGAAGGCACCAAGACCAGTAGATCAGGTGTACTGTTCCAGCACATCTCACAGTTGATCAGTTGGATTGAGGTCTGGGACATTTGGAGGCCATTGTTGGCATGCACCCCACAAGGGGTACATGTTCTGACCCAGTTTATTAATATCGCTTCTGTCAAAGTTACTCAGGTCTTCAGGGTTTCCCATTTCTCCAATATCCAACAAGTCCACTATGAGAACTGACTGCTCACTTACTGTCTAATATGTTCCAGGCCTTCACACTTTGTCAAGTTAATCAACCATATTCATATTATTGAGTGTCAAGTTCTGGCTCTTCTGCGTCGAACCTTTAACGGCTTCTTTTATACATTTCGTTTAGAATAGTGGATCTTTAAAGAGTCGTGGTTCTGTAGGGAAGTTGAAGTGTCTGAGAGATAAGACAGGGGCTTTTGTAACCTTTTGTTTTGACATTACGTGCACACACATGCACACAAACAATACACAGCAACGCCCAGCACACATGCGCACAGTCGCACAACAGATGGGCCTTTGGTATTGCCTCCTCAGTATTAGCTAATGGTGACAAAACTACTGTTATGAGCTAAATGGCTGGCTGTGTATTACCGCCGCTCGTTTATGAGCTAGCTGGAGAGACAGAATATGGCAAGATGTGGCGAGTGTGCGCGCGCGCATGTTTGGAATGACTACAGTGATGAAAGTTAATGTGTCTGTGTCCAAACACTCTTATTTTCCTTGTCGCACTCTGAAATTTTGCTCCTGCTCGTGGTAAATCGGCTGGCGACCCCCCTTCTCACCAGCCAGTCTGTGTGTGCGTGTGTGTGTGTGTGTGTGTGTGGATGGAAATAAATGCCCTGCTGTAATGGTGGCTCACTAGCCAGCCCTCTGATGTATTATCTCCCCTCTACGTATTTATTTACACTCAACTTCTCAGCAAATTGTGTTGTCATCTTAATGGGGAAAGATTAATCTGATGTCACGTAGGTTTAGGTGAGTGAAAGAGATGGACTTTTCTCCTCTGCTTTTGTTTACACACCAATAAAACCAGTTAACTCTTTATGTCCCAGGATTCGCTGTGCCCGTCTTAAAGCCTCACTGGCTAGTTTGTAGTTTTGTAGGTTCACAATGACTTTCAGTCCAGTCTGTATATGTGTATCTGTATGTATTAGATGTATCACAATATGTAAATTAATATCTGTGCTTTTCTATACAGCACAGAGATGTGTGTGTGTGGGTGTGTGTGTGGATATAATGTAATTTTTCAGGAAAAAAAAAAGTCAATTCTTTATGATGTCATACCATAAAAGTAAACACAAATGTATGCACTTCATGATCTTGTGCCATTTATTAATGGGTTTATATTGTAGAAAATACAAAAATAAACATCACACTCATATTATAGTACATAAACAATGCATACTATATTATGAGATTTACATCATTACATCCCCAAGTATGTGTGTTTGTATTTGGTGCATGAATGAAGCATAATTATTACTTAATTCATTATGATGCTCATAATGTGCATAGATCCAGTTAAAAAAGTGAAATTCAAAACTGTTGGACAGACTGTATCCATTTCAATGTCAAACCATTAAATAACCTTTAAAAAATATTATAATTTTATCCCCATCAGTCTGTAAAATGCGTGTAACAGTAATTACCTTGTGTGATGATAATGAAAACTGTCATTTAGCTTGTGTCCAGTGCGGTCATATTTCATCTTTACCCTACAAGTACACACACACACACACACACACACACAGGCAGAGAACAGAGTGTGCACTTTGTGCACAGCTATTTATATCAATAAGTCCCGTGCTGAGAGGCACAAAATGAGCGTTTAAGCTGCAGGCTCTGCAGGGCAGCCTGGCGGGTGGGCACCAGGACATGCACATGGGGCGAACGAGTGGGCGGGTTGGGGGGGGGGGTGACAGGGCAGAGAGAGAGGGGTGGAGGTGGTGCAGGAGGAGTAAATGCAGACAGAGAGAAGAGTATGGAAGGAGGGTTTTGCAGTCTGCAGGTGAGGGTTCCCTTTGTTTAACAGGTGTGAACATCCTCCCTGTTCATGCATTTGAAAGGTGGGCAATACTTGAAGTCAGTATTACAATACTGGGGTTTGATCGTTTGACAAAATATCATGTTTAAAAATAAACATTGACATGCAGTTAGCTAAAACAGGCTTTTCTATTCAGCTCTTACCATACCCAGTGAAGTTGTTCAGTAATTTAAGTGTTGATGAGTCCTGTGAATATAAAATAGAATATTTAAATCATCACAATAATGACAACATATACTCCCCGCCTCTCCACGTAGCGATGTACAAATGTTACGTCTTTATTGTTATCACAGTGAGCTTTTCTGAGCATATTGTGGGTATCATTAGTACTTAAAGAACATTAGAACACTGAACACCTGCATTTAAGGAAATGTTTATTTAGATTCATTATTAATAGCCTGTGAAATATAACTGTGTGGTATAGTAACTGTAAAAGCTGCATAGAAACGAATCGATAACTGATTGTTTTTCAATGTTCTACCTAGAACACTTACCAAAAAATTAATATCATACATATCACACTGGGACAAATCTTAGCCCCCTCAGTCAATCTTCCTGACTTTATAGTTCATACAAAACTGAAATACTGTAGCTATAACGAAGAAAAGAGAAGCATGCAGTGGGAGGGGATGTTTAAGGGAAGTTAAAAGTGAGTTGAGAATACTGTAAATGTGAAGCATGGAGCAGAGGGATGAAGGGAGAATGATACAGAAGGCCAGAGAGAAGGCATTAGAGAGAGGCAGAAGGGGGATAAGGGAAGGAGAGTGAAGTGTAAGGATGAGAGGGGAAAGAAAAGCTGAAAAGAGTGAGTGTGTAATAGTGGGAGGTTTTCCCCTCTGCTGGGGCCTCCTCAGGTCAGTGAGTCTCCCCAAAGGGACGGCCGAGCGAAACGCCATCAATTCCCAAACAAAGGAGCTCCTCCAGCCGCCACTGCACTAACATATGTGAGAGGGCCTCTGCTCACTTTAACATGTCACATGCACTTAATTAGTTAGTGTTAACTCCCTCTGCTGTCTGTGCTCTCAGGACAGACGGCTGTGTGCGTCTGTCCTGCCAATCGGAGTGAATAATATGATGGTATGTTATTGTTGTTATGATAAGTTACAAAGCAGCATCCTGACTATCATTGGTATAATCAGTGCCCCTCGTTTGAGATGGTGTATCGGTACTAATGGGTATCAGTATAAGGTCAGTATCAGCCAGAAACACTGCGTTAGAGATCAGAGGATAAGAATGAATTCAGTCCTTTATCAAATTTTTTAGCCAATCGACCCCCACCCATTCGTTAGGACTCTGCCTATCACTTGTAATGTCCAGGACTCTAGGAGGGTGCAGACTCACACAGGTCTCCTCTGATGCATGTAAAGTCAAGCCACCATCTCATTGCCACTGGGAAACTAATGCACTTGGAGGAAAGCGCAGTTCCCCAGTTATGATGGATCGCCTGGCAGATGCCTGAGCCAGCCGGCATCACTTAGTAGTGTTGGGGAGAGAGTGCCATTTTACCCGCCTGGAGAGAGCACAGCTGATGGCAAGCAGCATAACTGGGATTCAAACTTGCGATCCTCAGATCATAGTGACATCGCCTTAGTCCGCTGAGTTACTATATCACTAAAGCTGAAATCAAGCTATAAGTCTGGTAATACAGTGGTAACCCTACTTATGAGTTTAATCCGTGCAGGAGCCGAGCTCGTTAGCTGGTTTGCTCGTTAGCTGGTTTGCTCGTTAGCTGGATGCATTTTCCCCATAAGAATACATGTAAAACTGATTAATCTGTGTCAGCCGGCCAATATACAGTATACTTTAATATGCTAAATAATGTGTTTATATGGGTTTTTAAAACATAAACGAGACGACAACGACGCTCGTGTAGGCTGGCCGCTAAGGAGGAGAGGAGGACGGGCGTACGTGTATGGCATGGTTACACTTATATGAAAACTTTCTTGTTCACTACCTTTTGCTGTCTTTTTCGCTTTCACTAGCACTTTCACTTTCACTGGACAGCGGTCAAAGGTACTGACTGACCTCTTCTTCTACGCTAGCATCTAGGGGATGCTACGACCGCCGCGGAATTTGGAATTACCGTACTTGGAATTTTATTTGTTACCTGTAACAAAAATATTCCGAGATCTCGACTCGTTACCTGGAATACTCGTTAGTGGGGATGCTTGTAAGTAGGGGTACCACTGTATAATGCACCAATAGTTTCATTCTTATTTCTTGACATACAGCATATACACAGCAATGAACTGCTGTTATTATTACACCAAACATTTTGCCCACTACACTATATGCCACACACGTGGCCTGGTGGTATAAAGCAGTGGTCATTCTCTGCACTTTAAAACATCTTGATTGTAGTATGAGTTCTAGTGCATGTCTCAATGTGCTTTATTAAAGTATAATAACTTGCCTTTAGATGCTTATTTTAAGGGCTCAATTAAAAATAGCTATTTTTAAAGAATGTAACAGTATCTCTATTGGGAAAAACATTTCAAAATCAGTGTCAATATCAGAAAACCAAGTGATACGTTTTCTTCATTTCTAGCCCTTAAACCAGGGGTGCCCAATCCTGCTCCTAAAGATCTACCACCCTTGAAAGTTCAAATCCAACATGCTGGACTCTGATATTCAGATGACCCCTCAAGGTCTCCGTTACCTGGGTCAGGTGTGTTAAATTAAGGTTGGAGCTAAACTCTGCAGGTTGGTAGATCTCCAGGACCAGGATTGGGCACCACTGCCTTAAACCCTTCAGTGATTTTTTATCAGTGTGCTAAGAATGTGAATGTATAGATGACACTTTGCATGATTAAATTGATCTTTTCTATATTGGAAAGTCGGGTGTGTTTGGTTCTTCAAAATATACCTTTTAAATGGTTCTATATGGCCATAAAAATGGTTCTAACATTGTTGTATGCTATAGAACATTTTTGATATTGTATAACAGCATTTTTGAGCGTGCTGAACACTGAACAACTGCATGTATTATGGACAGCCTGTAAACAACAATAGAAAGTATAACTTCATAAATGATGGAGTTCAAATGGCTAATGGGAACCTCAGAAAATCAATGTAATGTGATTAGGGCTGTCACAATTATCACATTTTCACTGATGATTAATTGCCATATAATTAATCTTGATTAATGATTTGATTGTCTTATTTTGTTCAGTGTTGCCAATTTAACCTTAAAATGAACTGACCAGATGTCTGTCTGTATTCAGAAACTCCAAACTGAATGCAGATAGAACCCAAGCTCAAATAAACAAACATTAGATTGATTAAGATCCATCACCTTTCAATTAATTTACTTTTTTTATACATGTTTATTTTCTTCTTCTGGTGTTATTTATGTTTTACTCTTCTGATGGAAAGTAATGGTGGTCAACTTAAAAAATTTAAATAATCACATTTTTTTTTCTTTTTTCTGTAATAATTTTACTGCAGATTTTCTCCCAATGTATTTTAGTGGCCAATTGTGGCCCCGCCAGGGAAAACCAGGCCAAAGTCTTTTTTTTTTTTTTCAAAATTTGTTTTTTTCAAAACAACTTTTTTGTGAATTTAAGTTTTGTTTTTGATCAAAATATGTACTCCGATAGATATCTGAGACTGTTATCTTTCATTTACAGCAATAATACAGAGTGGCTAAGTTTTGTCGCTAATGTGAGTGACACGATATTGACACGATATCTCAATAAATTGCCCAGTGACTTTGGCCTGGTTTTCCCTGGCGGGGTCACAATTATCTCACCCCTTTTATCATATACTTAGCACCCTCTGAGGAAAACTCAGATCCCCAGTTTTGATGGATCACCTGGCAGATGCCCGAGTCAGTCGACATTGTTTATAGTGCTATGGAGAGTGTGCCACCCAAAGATAGAGGGCATCCAATTCTGCTCTCTCAGGCTCCGGCTGTTGATGGCCAGCAGCATAATAGGGATTCAAACTCGCAATCCTCGGATTGTAGTGGCACCTTAGTCCACTTAGTCCACTCAGGGCCTAGACAGCACTAATTATGATACATATTGTGTATTTTGCTCTAGTATAAAGTAATGATGTGAAACTGTTATAAGCACCACAATCTTATAGTTTTGCCATGTTGCCCACCCTTAATTAAGGTTTAGGTCTCCTTGTACACTGAACACAAATGCAATAAAAACTGTCATATCAGTAATAACAGCTATCCAATGAAAATTAGACTTTGAATTTGATGTTCCCAACAATTACTAATTACACCCAAGCTTGTAGTTCTGAATATCATTGATTGCTATGGCCTAAAGCAACACCCCTGTCCTTATCACATGACGGACTTTGTATGTGCTTTCACCAGTGTATTTGTGTGTGTGTGTGTGTGTCTGTCTTTATTGGGCTGGCAGTAGAGTCATTACTGTGCACTGTGCAGACTGTGTGCTTCCAGGCGTTACATGTGTTACACACACCCACACACACTCATGGGTGTCTGCTTGCCTCTCAGGACTCCCTGTGACCCCTGCTGCTCCACCGCCGCCAGTGCAATTTAGCCGCCTGATGACATGCAGCTTTTGTAAGTCTTTGAGCTTGTGTGTGTGCAGGGGTGCATGTGTGAGGGTGTGTGTGAGTGTGTGTGTTTGTGTGATTTGTGTGAAATTTACTGGACTGCTCAGGAGCATCATGAACCCTGTGTGTGCATGTGTGTATGAGTCTCTGAGGGCAGTGAGCTCAGGGAGGGGCCAGACAACAGGGTGCCCCCTCACCTCTCCCAAAACACTGCACAAATTGGATGTGTGTGTGTGTGTGTGTGTGTGTGTGTGGAGATGGAAGTGTTGCTTCATAGTTCTCACCAGGTAATTGCACAGCAGGTGAAAAATACACACTAGCACATGCTCAGCTGTGTGTGTGCATGGTTTAGCATGGTTTCAGCATAGGCGTGTGTGTACAGAAAGCACAGTTGTTTTGATGCTTATTAAAATGGTACTGTCTCTAACTAGACATTTTCACTCTAGGTGCATCTGACAACTGACATGTTTTATAGCCTCATGGCTTTTTTATTTATATTCTCTAAATAAACTTTAGCTCACTTTAGAGTGGATTTTTGGAATGTAGTTCACTTTTTTACCCTCAGAAATAGAAAGAGTACAATTTGATTTATTTTTATTTGATAAATATTCTTTTGATAATTATCTTCTACAACTACACCTGAGTACATATTAAATTACGTAGTGATTTACAGTTATATGTGATTTCTGTTTTGATTTATTGACAGCCTAGTCTACTTTTGTAGCTTTTCCAGTTTTGTTCCCATGTCAAGCAATGACAGAAACATGGTGAAAATGTGAAAGATGATTTTTTGGGTTCTGTTCTAAGTGACTGTTTTCAGTATAAATCTCTTTCTTTACTTACAAACACAAAAAAGTGCTTTTGACTGAACTTTCAGTAAAACTACGCTGCTTTTGTGCTACAAGTAAGAAATTATTCTTGTCAAATTAAAACATGTTTTTATTA